>QAOA01002972.1:7847-45692 GCA_003255065.1 Cercis canadensis
TAGAGTTTTATTACAGTTTTATGCCTCAAGAGGAAGAATTTTACGGTTCATTACTTTGCACAGCCTTCAATGGTTTTGCTCAATCAGTGAAGTATTGTTTTAAATGCCTCTTGGAAGTACCTCAAACATGAATTTGAAAACATTGGAAATGTGTACAGGGCATCATCACATGATTGAGCATTTCCTGGCAGAAATTTGACCAAAACATGAAACTTGGTGATTAAGATATTTGGATTGAAATCTCTGCTACATAATTCTCTGGGCTTACTAATCTTAAATTTCATCAGAATTTTGTTGCTGTTGCATTTGTTGTTGGCCCTTCATCAAGAAATATTACACAATCCTTTGCACCTTATATATTCTATGCATTGCACATTCTGTCGGTGAATTGGACAAGCTATATAAAAGGGATGAAGATAAGTGTGACTAGCCAATTCAAAACTAGGGGAGTTGGATTTTAAAGCATTCATGCCAATTTCAATGTGTGAAAATAAAAGAATCTTTGTTTACACAGTTCGCCAGTTTCCCTTGATCTCCATTTTGATCTTGGGAACAATAGATCATTCAACTTATCATCTTCTCGTATGGTCCTCACTCTCTTATAAAGGTATCGAGAGCTGGTGATGCAGATTATCTTTTAAGATCTTCTATAGCTTCTTGTGGATAATATGTATACCCTCAGTACATACAGCAAGTATTGTAGAGTTCACCATTTTATTTTATTTTTTTGGTTAAACTGGAATATATTAAAACATGCTAAGTCGTAGTTATGTCTAGGAAACATAGTTCCCTTTGCATCAGCAATAAAACAAGATAAAATAAAGTTTGGTACAGAATCAAAGATAGTTTAGTCTTTATGCAAATTTAGACCACTCTTAGCTAAACTATCAATTAGTTGGTTGTTTTTTTTCTAAATGCGTGCTTGATCTGGATTATTGTCATCTTCCTCATCAGTAACCTAAAAACCTCAATTAGAGTGCCCTATGGATGAGTTTCTGAAATAAAAGGTAGCTGCAAATAATTCACAGCAATAAGAGAGTCTCGTTATAAGATAAGGCATTAGATATTTAAGCTAACACTTATTAAGATTTTGCTAATTGAATATGGTTTACCACATGTCACAACGTACCCAAGGGGTAGCTGCGACTCGAATGGTCGATCGAATTTAAGAAAAATAGGAGTCGCCACCAATTTGTTTTAGAAAATAGGGTACAATTGGAAACCCTTCTTATTTTATTATTTTTAAAGATCTACATACCAAAGATTGGTTTGAGAGTCTGTGTATGCGTGGGGAATGTGTTAGGCATCTCACAACATCCATCTAGAGAAGGTTATCCTAAATTAGCTATGCAAATAATTAGACAAGATATGGCCAAGAGTGTACTTTATTTATTCTTTAAAAAAAAAAAAAAAAGTTACATTCACTAATCAAAGGCAGAAAATAAATATGACATGCATAAATTCCAAAGGGTTCAAAATTCTTCCACCTGTTCGTCACATATTGTGCCCGTTGGGATGACACTTATCTTTGTCTAGGTCAGATAAAAGAGACCCATCTCATATGGGACTGAGTCAGTCTTATCGTTCCATGATAGACAAAGGGCCTATGGATTTTGTAAACCCTAACCATAATCCCTAAATGTTATGTATGATGATACAACAAATTGGGGTGGAGGAATCTTAATTACATCCAACTAAAAAAAAGGAAATGATAATCTTCCAACTTTGAGCTTCCAATCGATCTTCCAAAATCAAATTCCTAACTTGCGAAAAACTCTCAAGTATCAACGTTGAAGGCTCAATGAAAAAGTCTAAATATATAAAAAAGAATGTAAGATACAACATCAAATATGGTAGCCTCCCCATTTTAGCATCAAAACAGCAAACAAAATGATCAAAATCAGCACAAAATATTATCAACACAACAAGCAAAAATAAAACTAAAACAACCCTAAATAATGTCAAAAAAAAAAAGGAGCAATATAAGTACTAAATAGCCACCAATTTAATATTAAAACGGTTAGCAAAATAGACCAAACAGGCACCATTTAGTAATCAAAACAGTGAGCAAAAATATGACTAAAACAACACTAAATAATAACAAAAACAACAAGTAAGATAAGTACTAAACATCCACCATTTTAATATTAAAAGAATATCAAAAATAGACCAAACAGCCACCATTTAGTAATCAAAACAGTGAGAAAAATATGACTAAAACAGCACTAAATAATGCCAAAAACAGCAAGTAAGATAAGTACTAAACATCCACCATTTTAATATTAAAACAGTAACAAAAACAGACCAAGCAGCCACAATTTAGTAATTAAAACAGTGAGCAAAAATATGACTAAAACATCACTAAATAATGCCAAAAACAGCAAGCAAGATAAGTACTAAACATCCACCATTTTAATATTAAAGCATTAACAAAAATAGACCAAACAGCCATGATTTAGTAATCAAAACAATGAGCAAAAATATGACTAAAACAACACTAAATAAACAGCAAGCAAGATAAGTACTAAATATCCACCATTTTAATATTAAAAAAGTAACAAAAATACACCAAACAGCCACCATTTAATTATCAAAACAGTGAGCAAAAATATGACTAAAACAACACTAAATAATGCCAAAAACAGCAAGTAAGAAAAGTACTAAACATCCACCATTTTAAGATTAAAACAGTAACAAAAATAGACCAAACAGCCACCATTTAGTAATCAAAACAGCGAACAAAAATATGACTAAAACAGCACTAAATAATGCCAAAAATAGCAAGAAAGATAAGTACAAAATATCCACCATTTTAATATTAAAACAGTAACAAAAATAGACCAAACAGCCGCCATTTAGTAATCAAAACAATGAGCAAAAATATGAGTAAAACAGCACTAAATAATGCCAAAAACAGCAAGCAAGATTAGTACTAAATATCTACCATTTTAATATTAAAACAGTAACAAAAATAGACCAAACAGCTACCATTTAGTAATCAAAACAGCAAACAAAAATATGACTAAAACAGCACTAAATAATGCCAAAAATAGCAAGAAAGATAAGTACAAAATATCCACCATTTTAATATTAAAACAGTAACAAAAATAGACCAAACAGCCGCCATTTAGTAATCAAAACAATGAGCAAAAATATGAGTAAAACAGCACTAAATAATGCCAAAAACAGCAAGCAAGATTAGTACTAAATATCTACCATTTTAATATTAAAACAGTAACAAAAATAGACCAAACAGCCACCATTTAGTAATCAAAACAGTGAACAAAAATATGACTAAAATAGCACTAAATAATGCCAAAAATAGCAAGCATGATAAGTACTAAATATCTACCATTAAAACAGTAATAAAAATAAACCAAAGAACCACTATTTAGTAATCAAAACAATGAGCAAAAATATGACTAAAATAGCACTAAATAATGCCAAAAACAGCAAGCAAGATAAGTACTAAATATTCACCGTTTTAATATTAAAATAGTAACAAAAATAAACCAAACAACCACCATTTAATAATCATAACAGTGAGCAAATTAAACCCCAAACAACCACCATTTTTAACAGCAATATAGTGAGCAAAAATAAATCAAGATCAACAAAATTTTAACTCCAAAACAGTAGTATAATTAAATAATCCAAAAAATATATGTAAATAAATGATAAAGACTATATAAATAAAAGAAACAACAAAGTAGATCCAAAATAAATAAATAAAAAATAAGCAAAATTAATGAAGCAAAGAATGACTACAAGATCATAAGAAAAGAATAGGAAATATACATTAAAAAAAAAAGAGAGAAACGTAATAGAAAAATGACTAAGATAATAACATAACAAAGATAAAAGTGAAAACATAAATAATAAGAACAAAAATAAATACGTAACAGAAAAAAAAAAGTGAAATCAGACTATTAAAATAAAAAGAAAATTAGAACAGAAATAATAAAAGAAGACTCAAAAATACACACTAAAATAAAAATTAGAATATCTTAAAAATGGAAGAAATATACTAGAATAAATAGAAAACATATGTAGAAATGAAGAAATAAAAAAAAAATAAAAAAGTGGCCAATATATATATATATNGAATATATTAAAAATGGAAGAAATATACTAGAATAAATAGAAAACATATATAGAAATGAAGAAATAAAAAAAAATAAAAAAGTGGCCAAAATATATATATATATACGTAAATAAAGGAAGAATTAAAGCATAAAAAGAATAAAAGAACTCAACTTGAAATAGATAAAAAGTGGATAAAAAGAAAAAATGCCGAATAAAAAAACTGAATAATAAAATAGGAAGAGGAAAGAAATATAAATATAACAAAATAAACAAAAGAAAAATAATTGCATATGACTATAAAAAGGGAAAAACAAATAAATACAGAAAAATTAAAAGGGAAAATAAACAAAACCAAAACAAAAATGAGCAAATAAAATTTAAAAAAATGAATATAAAGATATATAAATAAATTTGAAAAAGGAAATGAAGAAACAAAGCAATAGAAAAAATAAATAAAAGTAGATGAACTAGAAAGAGAGAAAACAAAATTATTATCCCCTACCGTTTTTTATTTTGAGCACAATGCTTCAAACTAATGGGTCATTGGAAATAATAGAGAAAATAAAAAAAAAAACAATGAAGAACTCACAACTTAAATGAACTAAATAGCATAAGGAGAAAGTAAAAGAGAGAGTAGAATATGATAAATTTAAACAAAATCTCACATCTAAGCACCTCATAACTTTGAAATCATTCAAAAAATGAGAGTATTAGGCAAAAAAGAAGCATACATTGGCTAGGTTTTGGTCTTTTCTTCTTCAAATTTTCCCTTTGGTTCTCCTCCTTGCTCTCTCCGTAGCTTTATGTTCCTCTTGTTCTTGCTGAACTTGTCTCTCCCTCTTTTTGTCTCTTACACAATGGCTTCCTTTTTAGCCTCTTTCTCCATTCTCTTTTTATCCTTTAGGTCTTCATTTTACCCCTCCTTTATCCTCTTTTATCCATTAGGTCTCCCTTTTACCCTTTCTTTATTTTTTTTCACATGTTCTCACCTAACTTTTTTGTCTTTTTCTTATTTTCTCTCTAACTCCTTCTCTTCCATCCGTAGGCCACTCTTTCATTTGTTCTTTATTTCTTTATTTTTTTATATTTCAACTTCTCTTTTAGTCTTGCACTAAGAAGGCATCTCATCCCTTCATTTGATATGGATGGTGATGACTCATTTAGGGTTTCACTATTCTTACTTTGATGTTTATCTCATATTCCTATTTTTGCTCCTTTTGTTTTTTTTGTTTTTTTTTTTGTTTTTTTTAAGGTACTTAACAATGAATAAATAGAAACTTACATAAAATTAAAAAGGAAGCTAAATTAAAATAATTTTTCACACTTTGTAATTAAATAATTTTTTTTTAAAAAAAGGACAAACAAATTGAAAAAAAGGTCCCGAAAAAAATATGGTGTTTACACCACGTAAAACAAAAGTGTTTGTTCCCTACACAAATTTCAATCTAGTTCAATTGCAAGTCCAGTGTGGACCTCCTCTTAGTATTGTTACAAGGGATTTAAATAAAAGTCAGCAACTGTAATTACACCCGCAATATTGCAATTACTACATTTTCCTGTGATGTAGTCACAACCGCAACCGTTACTCCATTCACCCTAATTGTGACCCTGCATACATCACGAAGAATCTCAATTCACTACAACAAATTTCCTGGATTCCAACGGAATTTTTCCGTTGGAATTTTGAATTCTAATGGAAATTCTAACGGAATCCGTGTCGTTAGAAAATAACCCGTTGGAATTGCATAATTCCAACAGAAATTCCAACGGAATTTTACCGTTAGAATTCCTTTTTTTTAAAAAAAAAATTAAACGAAAAATTCCAACGGAATTTTACTGTTGAAATTTTTAAAATATTTTTTAATTTTTTTTAAAAGATTCAAAAAAAAAAATTCTAATTCAAAATTTTTTTTTTTTGGGTTCTAAATTCCAACGGCATGGAATTTCCGTTAGAAATTCTGAAGTTTTTTTTTTTTTTTTTTTTTTTTTTTTTTTTTTNTCTGTAACACAAATATCCAATTCATTAAATGTCAAATAATTACATTAAATTTATTTCTAATTGTTCAAAAGATTAGAGGAAGTAGAACATAAGCAGCTCCAATGATATTATATCCCATGATGAATCTAACTGGGTGCAATATTAACAGAACAATGTATATAATTTTTTATTACAATTGTCAACCATCAAGTTTACAGAATAGAAAGCAACTTCTTATTCGGGGGAAGAGAGGTTGGATGAGATGCCAAATAGAAAACAACTTCTTATTCAGATAGAAACCTACTTGGTAAATCTCTACCAACTGTATTAGCATGATACTACAGCTGAAAAGTATTCCTCTTTTTTCCCCTCCAAAACTTACAATGATATTTATCTGATTAACAATGTTAGCATAGTGCAGTGCGAGACCAGCTTCACCTAGTCTTTGAGAGCCCTTGCTATACTTGGCAACAGCTGGTAATGTACCTGCCATGAGTTCACACTTTCTTGAGAATTTACAATAGTAATCACAAAATGCATCTATTCTTAAAAATAAAACTTCAGATGTTTTTATGATAGAATATAGAAAGTGGACAAATGGAAGTGCATTGTTGTATAGGTAACAGGGTAACAATATCAACGAGCTTCTCAACTATCTGCAAATAAGCAAATTCAATAGATAAGTCCATTGTTGTAAAATATGCTGACAAAAAAGATTCATTTCTATTATAAGGAAGAAATACGAATTCAACAATGATGGAAGCAATATTAGGAATAATTCCTCGCCATAATTTTCTGAAGCTGTTAAGGGTTTCATAAGTGTATACCTCCTCCAAATTTCTAGACCAAAGAGACTTCTTCTTCAAGCTCCTTACAAGCTTTCTCTAATGTTTTAGTCCCTACATTTTACAAAAAACATAATCTGTCAATAAATACGGCAGATTGCAGTGATAGGTTTAAGGGTGTTAAATGAAAGTATAAATGTAAGGCTAATAGTCAAAATTGATCATCTGAAACTATTTCCCAGGTAATATGATAATGAGAAGTAAACAAATACGAGTCCATCACAAATAATATAAACCTAGACTTGCTTGAAATATGAGATAGTAATTTTAGCACACAGTCCAAACTAAAACTATCATTTAATGGAATAGAAAATGTCAAAGAAATTAAGAAAAATAATACAGGGTACTATATTCTTGAATTTCTAACCTGTCAGAGGAAGATTGAAGGACTCCATCTCCTTAACCTTTAGCTGGTAATCTTGTTGAAAACAATCAAAAGCATTTAATTCATGGTATAATTCCTATATAGAAGGGAGAAGGTTAGTTCCTTAAAGAAATAACTAATAGTTAGTACAACCAAAAATCAGCCATAGATTATGCACTTAAAAGAGATGTAGATCCACCTGTCTAGTCTGCCCTGGAAGCATAGATACATAACAACAAAAGATATAAGAAACAAAACCATGCAGCATAAATGCAAGAAAACCCAAATTATGACTGGGGCTTTGCTCAGTCATCAGCTCACCAAGGAGATCAAAAAATAGAAGCAAATGTTTATCTAAAATGGGAATGAGCTTACAGCAGTATGCTGAGCTAGAGTGATCAACTCCTGCATTGTCCTTTCTGCCTCTACCCTAAGTTGTTTGTGGCCAAAGAGATCCAAATCTAATCTGAAACATAGTAACCATTTGAGAATTGAATCATGATGAGTTGGCATAATCTTGTCATAAGGCATCATATAAAAGCAAATTGACCTTGAGAAATATCTATTTAGGTTGTGCCACTGTGGGTCTTTACACAAATCTCTGAATCTAGCTACTTCCCATGAGAAGATATTGGATTCTTCCCTGCAAATTCCCCCCAAAAAAATCAGAGAAATAGAACAGAAATGGAGAAAACAAAATCTACATCCAAGTCATAGAGGAATATTAAAGCTCCAAGAAAAAGCATACTATTCTCAAATCTCAATCATCTATTAGGAGGATTAAACCAGCTTCTGCTTCATTAACAAGGCCCTTCAAAATAATAGTTGAATGCATAAAACTAATTAAAATATTCTGCCATTACATTTTGTAGAATTTCCAATTTCCAATTCGTTCATGGTTCATCATTTCTAGATTGCAGATATTGATGCACTCTTTCTGATAAGTTGCAACTCACCTAACTATGGCTACATTGCAAACTCTGTTACTCCTAGTATTTTTTGTCCCCTGGATATAACTCTATTATACTTTTTAGCCTTTCAAAGATCGAAGTCCAAATTCCTTGATATCAATCTTCTATATTTCAATTTTTTACAAAATAAAAAATGTGGTGTTTTCTCTACATTCTAGGAAAATAAAAGCTAGCAAGAATAATATTGAATTAGCAAACAGTTGTAGCAATATTAATCTCGTTGACCAAATCCTAGAGCCCTACTTACAAGGATTATTGAGCGAAGCATACCTTCCTTTCCCTTGTTCGAGTTGGAGTCGCTTCACTGAAAATCGATGACTGTATATCACCAGAGTCTCGCTTCTTTTGATTTTTCCTACGATCATTAGTGCTAGAACCTCCTTTTCAGTTAACAAGGTAATTTTCCTTCTTTAGCTTCCCAGAAAACTCCAACGTCGTCCCTCCAAGTTGTGCATTTTTCTCAACCATCCCAGCCAAACAAACCGCTCCCATTGTTCTTCTAAGGCCTATGAATTGAAGAAAAATCCAATATAGCTAAGAAAATTCAGTGCCTGCTGAAATTCAGCTTCTATTTCAATTGAAATGAAAATGGAAAATCTGCGGCGTAAAAGTATAACTTCCAAGGAAGAAAAGAAAATTCTCTTAATCAGCTGAATTTAATGCAAGAGCTTGGCTGAGGGATCTACGAGTACCCATCTCAATCTCACGTACATTGAAGCGAAAGCCAAGGAGGGCTTCAAGGAGAGAGTTCTTGCCATTGGATTGGCCACCAAGACCGACGATCTCAGGGATTTGGAGCTTCTCGCCGAATGCCACTGCCGCCGCCTGAAGCCTATTGTAGGCCTCGAATCAGGACTTGAAATCGGAGTTGCCTGAAGCACAAGATACTGATTTCTGAAGATATAGTCGAAGAAGAGTCTCTAGGGGGAAAGGGAAATGCGAAGTTAGGGCTTTCAGCGACAAAGGTAAGTTAAGGATTTCAGAAAGATTTCTAATCGAGAGAAAGTGAAGTGAAATGCGAAGGGGAAAGGCAGAAATTAATTTACAACATTCTAACGGTAGTAAAATGGAAATAACTGTTGGAAATACCGTTAGAACTAACAAAAAAGTTAAAAAAAATTGGAAATTTTTTTAGAATTTTTAAAATATACTTTTAAACAATTTCAACGGTAATTCTAATGAAAAATTCTAATGGTAATGTAATTCCGTTGGAATTTCAACAAAAATTTTTTCGTTGGAATTACCGTTAAAATTTTTAAAAATTCCGACAGTATTTTATTCCGTTGGAATTTTCCATTAGAAAACTGTCTTTTTCTTGTAGTGATTCCCTCCCACACTGCCACGTCCCCATGCTAGTGGTGACCTGGGCCCTACTTATGACGTTTAACACAGTCAAATTTGCAAAATATGAGTCAAAACAGAAGCTGCTGTGTACCCTCACACATCACACACTACTATTGCATCTAACGCCATTTCCTTTCTTTTAGCTTTCACTCTATCAAAGAACATGAAAACCCTTGAAGAGAGGTTCTATGAGAAATGAGTTTTTACACTTGAGCAGATTCTCCATTAGCTTCTTGAGGTTACTAGAAACAGAAACGAGGTTGTAATGAATGACTCAGAATTTCAAGCTTTGTTGTCAAAACTGACTTCCAATATCGATTCGATAGTGTGCCAATTGAGGGGGTGGCGCCGCGGCCGTTCCATGGTTTGAAGACTTCTTCCCTGGTGTTCCGGCTCAATGATTCGATGAAGAACCCAGTAAATTTTTGGTTATATGGGTTTATAGCAGAAAATTGGTTTTATTTCTTGGTTCTAAGGGAGGAAATAGAGAAGGAAGTGTTAGTAGTTGAAGTACTTCCTTCATATTTGTTATGTTTTGAATGAGTACTGTAATGTTTTATTTTACTGATATTGTTAAACAATAGCACGCATTTCTGAATAATTTTAGAAAAATCAAAAGAAGAAGTGTGCAGCAGACTCGAAAAATAGATCAAAAAATTCTAGAGTTGTACAACTGTCAACCAATTTGTAAAGCTAAAGAAGAAACTAGAAGAATCAGCCAACAACAAACTATAAAGAAAAATCTTGAAATAATGCAGCTGTAAACCGACTTATGCATGTCGGTTATCTTGCCTATAAAAAGGCATCAAGTGTGTGTAGAAAAGTAAGTGCAAGAAACAAATATCCAGTCTTGTGCTCCTTCCATCAATTACTAAATCTCTTTTTTTTCAACTACTACCAACTATCGATAACCACATTTTCACGTCACTATCATATCACTTCCCAATAAACTCCCTCCTTTACCAATCACACATACACATTCACATCTACTGCTATTATCCTTCTTATAAACTAACAATGGTATCAGAGCTTTGCCTTTTCATTTGGGCATGAGACTCATTCACTAAACACTCATTTCCCTATCCCACCATCTATTTATTCTTTACCTAAAAATTCTCCTTTATTTCATGGCTACACCTACTGTCAATTTCTCTTCTTTCCCTCTGCCAATTTTTACTAGTGAAAACTATAATTTTTAGAAGCTAAAAGTAAAGACAATTCTGGGATATTGTTCAAAATGGGTTTAACACTCTAAAAGATATTTCCACTCTGTCCGAGGTGGAGAGGAAAAAATTGGAGGAGAATCAACAACAAGATGTGCAAGCTCTATTTGTTATCTAGCAAGCAATGGGTGACACTATTTTTACTAGGATCACATATGCTAACTTTGCAAAGAAGGCGTGGGATATCTTGGAGGAGGAGTATCAAGGAAGTGAAAAGGTACCAGCCATTAAACTTCAATATCTTAGAAGGGAATTTGAAATATTAAAAATGAAGGAATTTGAGACTATAGAAGAATATTATGGGAGAATCAAAGAAATTGTCAATAAAATGAAATTATATGGGAAAGATATAACTGAAAAGATGGTGGTAGATAAATTTTTTATCACTCTCAAAGAAAAATATAACCCCATAGTTGCTGCTATAGAGACAACACTAGATTCATCATCTCTATAAGTGGGTAAACTAGTATGACTCCTTGGAGCCCATGAAACAAAATTGAATAGGCATAATAAAGCTTCCGTTGAAAATGCCTTTAAAACTAAAATAAATATGAGGTCTCAGAATTCCAAAAATAATCAAAATACACGTGGAGGAGAAAATGTTAAAAAAGTTAAAAATAGAAAAAATAGTCAGAGGCAAAGTGATAGTAGAGCTACATATCCTCCATGTGGAATCTATAAGAAAATGAGTCATCAAGAAAAATATTGTTGGTTCCGAGGCAAGCCACAATACGACAAATGCAAGAAATTTGGGCATGTGGAGAAAGATTGCCGCATCAAAGACACTCATCATGCCAACTATGTTGAAGAAAGTGAGAAGAATGAGAATTTGTTCTTCCTCAGTCAAGGCTCATCCAAGAAGACACATAACATATGGTTCTTGGATAGTGGCTATAGCAATCACATGACACCATACAAGGACATCTTCTCCAAGCTGAATACGAATTTGTAATCAAAAGTTAGATTGGGGAATGATGAATTCCTTGAGGTGAAAGGAAAAGGAACAGTTGCCATGGAAACAACAAAAAGGTACGCAATATATTCATGATGTGCTGCGAGTTCCTAGCCTAGCACAAAATCTTCCTAGTGTTGGGAAAGTGGTACAATGTGGATATGCACTACACTTTGTGGGAGATACATGCATCATGTATGACAAGAAAGACAAAAATCTTGTCATAACCAAAATAAAAAGGAGAGAATTCTGTGACTTTCTTATTTGATGGAGATACAATACCACCATGAAGGCTCAAATTGATTATTCGCTTTGGCATTGGAGATTTGGCCATTTCAACTATCATGGCTTGAGCATTTTTCATCAGAAAAATATGATGAGAGACCCACCTAGCATTAAAGGCATTGAAGGAGTTTGTACAGGTTGTGTGCTTGGCAAGCAACACTGACCATCCTTTGCTTCTTAGCAATCATGGAGAGCCAAAGCTGCACTAGAGAGCTCATTCACACAGATATATGTGGGCCAATGAGGACACCATCTCTCACCCAAAACAAGCACTTCATTCTTTTCATTGATGATTATACTAGAATGGGTTTACTTTATGTGTGAAAAATCCGAAGTCCTCAAAATTTTCTAGAAATTCAATCAACTAGTGGAGAATCAAAGTGGTCTTCACATCAAGACACTAAGAAGTGATCATGGCAAAGAATACACTTCAAAAGAATTTGAAAAATTCTGTGAAGATGGAGGAGTTGAACACCAACTAACTGTTGCATACGCACTGGAGCAAAACGTAGTTTCAGAAAGGAATAATAGAACTGTTATGGCGATGGCGAGATGAATGTTGAAGGAGAAAGGGTTACCAAACACGTTTTGGGCCGAAGTAGTTTACACAGCTATTTACTTGTTAAACAGGTGTCCAACTAGATCCGTCTAAGGAAGAACACCTATAGAAGCTTGGAGCGGAAGGAAGCCATCAACGAAACATCTAAGAGTTTTTGACTACATATGCTACGTCCATATTCCATATCAGAAAAGGAGCAAGCTTGATGAAAAGACTAAAAAAGGAATCTGTTTAGGATACAGTACTGAATCAAAAGGATATCGAATATACAACTTGAAGACCAAGAAGCTTCTAATTAGCCGAGACGTGGAGTTTGATGAAAACACTGCATGGAATTGGGAAGCAGAGAAAGTCGAGAAGAACATATGCATGCCTATCCGTCAATCAACTACACCAAGCCAAGAAGATGATGATGATCAAGTACTCCAACTACTCCTATGAAATCTCTTATACAAGAATTATCGTCTCTAGAATCTCCTCCAAGAAAAGTAAGATCACTAAGAAATATATTTGAAAGATGCAACTATGTAATGATGGAGCCCAAAAGCTTTGAAGCGGCTGCAAAGCAAGATGAACGGATAAAGCTATGCAAGAAGAAATCAAGATGATCAAGAAGGAAAAGACATTGGAGCTAGTTGAAAAGCCAAAAGATAAAGAAATTATCGGTGTAAAATGGCTCTACAAAACAAAACTCAATCCGGATGGCTCAATACAAAAACATAAGGCAAGACTAGTTGCCAAAGGTTACTCACAAGTACTTGGCATCGACTATAATGATACATTTGCTCCAGTTGCCAGCTCGACACTATAAGAGCTTCAATAGTTATAGTAGCTCAAAAGAGATGGAAGATTTATCAACTATATGTAAAATTGGCATTCTTGAATGGAGTTCTCAAAGAAGAGATCTATGTAGAGCAACCACAAGGATTTGTGGTAAAAGGTGAAAAAGACAAAGTGCTGAGATTGAGAAAAGCCCTCTACAGATTAAAGCAAGCACCAAGAGCTTGGTATAGTTGAATTGGCAAATACTACATGGATCAAGAATTAAGGATGAGCAAAAGTGATCCAACACTCTACATCAAGACCCAAGGTAATTCCAATACTTTCATAGTTTCTCTGTACATTGATAAACTCATCTGCACAGGAAATAATGAGATTGCACAATGTCTCAACGTCCCTTTTGGAGCGCGATGCGGAGCGGCGAAACCCCACGAGAAAAATAAAAGTTAACGTTTATGATATAATGCAAAAGAATGACGTCGTTACCAATCGTTTTATTCTATTTTTAAACAAATGAAATTGTGCAATTGGACACCTAGAAAAAAAAAAAAAGGCTGCATTTTCAGAGTTTGGATTCAGGAGTTGATTACGTGTAGGGAAGGTATTAGCACCCTACAACGTCCATTCTTATAACGGTTACCTATTTAATCTTTTGTTATCTCTTAAAATGAATTAAATTGGTCCTAATAATATGTTTAAGATAAAGTAATGCTTTGTTAGGTCCTACCATTCCTTCTGGTGAAACCTGAAATTATGCCTCAAGATTATTAGGTAGAGTTCGTGATTATCATTACAATCTTTTCTTAATCTATTTCGTCATAAGCAAATTTTAACATTTTTATTATCTAAGTAATAATTAGAAAATGTATGAAATGCAATTTATTATGCATGTTAGAAAAATGAGTTTGAGATTTGTGGCAAAGGATTTTTTTTTATTGAAAGTCTTTCTTTAGTCTACCAGTACATCTGGAAAGGCTAAAGGGACACTCCTCACCTCCAGAATGTCAAGGAGTCGCTGTCATCACAACTATCCTCAATTATTCCCTCGTCGGTACTTTTAATCCACACTTTAAGGTAAATAAAAGTATAATATTATGCATAAATAAGATTTTCTGGAGAATTATGCATAGAAAAAAATTTTCTCAAGAGTTAGCCTTAAGCCCCGCCAGTACCTCTAGTAAAACTAGAGAAACCCCTTTACCTCCGGAATGTCAAAATATTGCTATCATTATAGCTAATTTTAATTATTCCCTCATCGGTAATCTTATTCCAACATAAACAAAAATAATGATCAAATGAGATAAAATGTAACATAAAATGTCAAAAATTACGATAATTAAAATAATCAAAGCAATATTGGGAATTTCATTGGCTACTCCAGTACCTCTGGCATAACCAAGAAATTTATCTCTCACCTAAAGAACATTAGAAAAAATTGTTAATACAATTATTCCCTAACTTAATCCGTCGTCGGGCTTTGATTTTATTTTATTCATAAGATAAAATGAAAAAAAAAATCATGACAACATAACACTAGAATGGGCCCTTCATCAAAAGCATGCTTATATAATAATAATAATAATAATAATAATAATAATAATAATTGAACTTAATCACTAAACAATAACTAATCTATACATTAATAATGGGCCCTTCTTCAAAAGAAATCAAAAAGCCCATCATCAATACTAGGCCCAATCTAAATAACACTAGAACAAAAGAGTAAGAAGATAAAAAAAAAAAAAAAAAAGTGGGGCTACTAGCCCAATTCGTGGGCCTGACTCAATAGCAGCAAAAATATCATAAAAAACAAAAGTCTCATTCCATACTAAGCCTAAGCAAACAAAAGAAATTGATGGGCTTGTCCACTTCATACTAAGGCCAATTAGTAAAATGGAAATAACTAAACAATGCCCATAAAATAAAAACCAATGCACTAAACATCCCATACTAATAAGTAAAGAAAAATAAAGGAGATTGGGATGGACCAGCCCAAACAAAAACAAGACAATAAATCAGCCCACAAGACAAATAAACACAACACAAGCCCAATAACAAATCAGCCTAAAAAGAAAAGATCCATAACTAAAATCCAAATAAGTAATTAAAACAAAAGAAACAAAAACATTTAAACAAAAGCAAAATAAATAAACGTATCAGGGAAAGGAACATTAGACAGGAAGAGGCAAGGCAAATGGAGAGAAGAAACCACCGCCCCTTCTCCTCCTTCCACCATCGGATCAATGGACTCGGTTTTTCAACTAACAGTGGCTAAGGTAAGAAACATCTCTCTCTATCCCTCTAAATACCTATATCTCTCCCTCTGAAATTTTGTTTCTCTCTCTAACTTGGCTTTCTCTCTAAAAAGGAAGAAGATGGGTACGGGGTTGACTTGATTTGGCAAAGGGAAACTGATTCTCTCTCTTTCTAGTGTCTAATTCAGTTTCTCCCTCTAAAATGGGGCTTCTCTGTCTAGAAAATGGGTCTCTCTCTCACTCTAACTCGGCCACTCCCTATAACTCAATTTCCTTCTTTCTAACTGAGTTTCTATTGTGTTTTGCCTCTGATTTCATGCATAAGCCCTAAGAATATTTTTAGGTTTCACTCTATTTCACAAAAAATGGTGGCTTTGGGGGTGGGCTCGGTGGAATTGTTTTTTGTTTGGGTGACTAAAACATTAGTTTTCTTCTTTGTGGATGTCTTTGATTTAGAGAAATATTGTTCTTTATTTTGCTTGTTTGAGAAGATGAGACACGAGAATGGGTTAATTTCTGGGCTATTTCTATTTTAGTCTTGATATTTCTATTTGAATAATATTTTGGGGGCTACATATAAAAAAAATAGGCAAATTGTGACAAAGATATGCCGTGTGTGATGTGTATTGTGCAACAAAAATGAAAATTTAACAAAGAAAAGAAAAAGAATGGGATAAAATTGGTACCTGAACTGAACATTTATGTGAGTGTTGTTGTTTGGTTCACTCTGAGAGTGTTGTTGTGCTTCCCAAATTTTTGGAAATTGCTTCTGTTAAGATTTAAAATGATTTGTTTATTAATATTAATTAGAAGCTCTTGTTAGTTTGACTTAGTCTTTAGATATTTGTTTATTTGTTTTCATGGCTGAGAAAGTGCCTTAGGTGTGTTCCTATCTTATAGCAGTTGTGGGTAGTGCTAGGGAGTTGTGGGTAGTTATAGGTTCTGATGTAAAGCCTATTTATAGGCCCTTATTTTTATCAATGAATAGACAGAGCTTTACAATCCAACGTCTCTTTTATTTCTTCTTAACACTGTAACAGTAACAGTGGTATCAGAGCAAGGTTCACATGTGAGAGAAAACAAAAGAGAAGGTATTTCCAAATAGTGAGAGTTCCCAAAAACAACTCAAAATAGCAGCAGCTATTTTCTCCTCTGTTTTCTTTAGGAACCGATGGCTTCAGATTCAAATTTTGTGCAGGCTGCGATTCCACGCTTTGATGGTCACTATGACCATTGGAGCATGGTAATGGAGAATTTCTTACGATCAAAGGAGTATTGGTTGGTCATAGAATCTGGAATTCAAGAGCCACCAGCAGGGCTAGCTTTGACAGATGCCTAGAAAGCAGAACTGGAAGCTAGAAAGCTAAAGGATCTGAAAGCGAAAAATTATCTATTTCAGGCTATTGACCGTTCCATCTTGGAAACTATTCTTTGCAAAGATACTTCCAAGGATATTTGGGATTCTATGAAGAAGAAATATCATGGCTCTGAGAGGGTGAAGCGTGCACAGCTTTAAGCCTTGAGAAAAGATTTTGAGACACTGGAAATGAAGGGTGGAGAATCTGTTAATAGCTATTTTGCCAAAACAATGGAGATCAGCAATAAGATGCGATTCCATGGCGAGAAGATGACTGACCAAACCATAGTAGAGAAGATTCTACGTTCTATGACACGAGATTTTAACTATGTTGTCTGCTCAATTGAAGAGTCAAATGACACAGATACACTCTCTCTTGATGAATTGCAGAGTGCCTTAGTGGTCCATGAACAAATGATGAACAAAAGTTCAACAGTAGAGGAGCAAGCATTGAAGGCTTCTACCGATACTCATTCCCACAATTTTAGAGGAAGGGATAGAGGTAGAGGTAGAGGTAGAGGTAGAGGACGTGGAGATCAAGGAAACAGAGATTTCAGCAGGAATATCAAAAGAAAAAATGAGCAATCTCAAGGAAAAGGCAGAGGAAAGGATCTTGACAAATTCAAGGTGGAGTGCTACAGATGTCATAAGTTCGGTCATTATGCTTCTGATTGCTATACTAGGCTGCCTAATGACAAAGAAAAGGGGGAGAGTTCAAATTTTGTCGAAAAGAAGGAAGAGGAAACATTGTTGATGGCTGTTCAAGACAGAAAGAATGTTGAGCCAGATATTTGGTATGTGGATACTGGATGCAGCAACCACATGAGTGGAAGTAAGTCATCTTTTTCATATCTAAATGAAAATTTTCATTCTACTGTAAGCTTTGGTGATTGTTCTACTATAAAAGTGATGGGAAAAGGTGATATTAATATAAGAACCAAGAATGGTTTTGTGGAAAAAATATCTAATGTGCTCTATGTTCCAGACCTAAAGAATAATTTGTTGAGTGCTGGTCAGTTACAAGAAAAAGGTTATATTATCATTATTAGGAAGGATGCTTGTGAAATTTATGATCCTGTTAGAGGTGCTATTGCAAATGTGCAGATGAGTTCAAACAGGTTATTTCCGTTAAAGATTGAAAGTATTCAATCTAGTTTAATGGCTAAAGTGAAAGACCCCTCATGGCTGTGGCATTATCGTTATGGCCACTTGAGTTTTGGAGGATTGAAGACCCTCCAACAAAAAAACATGGTGATAGGCCTCCCACAAATCACAGCTTCGTCTAAGGTCTGTGAAGAATGTGTTGTTAGCAAACAACATCGTTCTCAATTTCCCTAAGGAAAATCATGGAGAGCAAAGGATGCTTTAGAGCTGGTGCATTCTGACATTTGTGGTCCAATAAAGCCATTTTCTAATGGAGGTAAAAGATACTTAATTACCTTTATTGATGATTTTTCTAGAAAAACTTGGGTCTATTTTTTACAGGAAAAATCTGAAGCTTTCTCTACATTTAAAAGCTTCAAGGCTTATGTGGAAAATGAATCAGGAAAGACCATTAAGACCCTTCGAACAGATCGTGGTGGCGAATATTGTTCAAATGAGTTTGGAGTTTTCTGTGAGGAGCATGGAATCCGAAGAGAGCTGACAGCTGCATATACACCACAACAAAATGGTGTATCGGAGAGGAAAAACAGAACCATTCTTAATATGGTAAGAAGCTTATTCACAAGAGGAAAAGTTCCTAAGGTTTTCTGGCCAGAAGCTGTAAATTGGAGTATTCATGTCTTGAACAGAAGTCCAACTTTTGCTGTTCAAAATATGACTCCAGAAGAAGCTTGGAGTGGGAGAAGACCAAATGTGGATCATTTCAGAATCTTTGGGTGCATCGCCTATGCTCATGTTCCAGATGAGAAAAGGAAGAAACTTGATGATAAGGCTGTAAAATGCGTCTTTCTTGGTGTAAGTGAAACATCCAAAGCCTATAAATTATTTAATCCACTTACAGAGAAAATTGTGACCAGTAGGGATGTTATTTTTGATGAAGAAAAAACTTGGGATTGGAATAGGCAGCAGCCTACCCAAGTCCTATGTGACAATAATGATGAACAACAACACTTGACAGCACCATGTATACCTAAGAATGCATCAAACACAAATTCAGTAGCCACTGAAATTTCATCAACAGTTGCTGCAGTCAACGAAGAAGAAGCTCAATCTCTTCCCCGTGTTAGAAGAAGACCTGCTTGGTTAAAAGATTATGAGGTAACTGGAATTGAAGATCCAATTACTCATTTTGCTTTGTTTTCAGAATATGACCCTACAACATTTGAGAGTGTTGTCAAAGAAGAAAAATGGCGGAAAGCAATGGATGATGAAATTGATGCCATTGAAAGGAATGACACTTGGGAGCTGTGTGATCTACCGGATGGGCATAAAACCATTGGTGTAAAGTGGATTTTCAAAACAAAGCTAAAAGAAAATGGTGAAGTTGACAAGTATAAGGCACGATTGGTAGCTAAGGGATACAAGCAGCAATACGGGGTTGATTATACAGAAGTTTTCTCGCCGGTTGCAAGACATGACACAATCAGATTAGTGGTAGCATTGGCAGCACATAATTCTTGGCCCATTTTTCAGCTAGATGTCAAATTGGCATTCTTGCATGGATACTTGGAGGAACAGATATTTATTGAACAACCCCCTAGTTATGTCATGATTGAAAATGAGCATAAAGTTTACAGATTAAAAATCTCTTTATGGGCTAAAACAAGCCCCTCGAGCTTGGTATAGTCGCATTGAAACTTATTTTATGAAAGCTGGTTTTTCGAAATGTCCTTATGATCATTCACTATTTGTTAAGTTTGGTGATAAAGGGACAATGCTCATAGTCTGCTTGTATGTTGATGACCTTATATTTACTGGAAATTGTGCTGTCATGTTTGAAAATTTTAAGAAATCCATGATGGATGAATTTGAAATGACAGATCTTGGTATGATGCATTACTTTCTTGGCATAGAAGTGGTGCAATCAGATAATGGAATTTTTCTTTCTCAAAAGAAATATGTGGGAGAAATTCTAGACAGGTTTCAGATGATGGATTGTAATTCTGTAAACACTCCAGTTGAGTGTGGCTTAAAGCTACACAAAGATCATGAAGGGAAGAAAGTTGATAGCACACTTTACAAACAAATTGTAGGCAGTTTAATGTATCTAACTGCAACAAGACCAAATATAATGTATGTTGTGAGTTTGATCAGTAGGTACATGGAAAATCCTACAGAAATGCATCTTTTAGCAGCCAAGAGAATCCTTCATTACTTACAAGGAACCAGAGACTTTGGGCTATTTTACAAGAAAGATGAAAAATCCAATTTGTTGGGGTTTACTGACAGTGACTATGCATGTGATCAAGATGATAGGAGGAGCACTACAGGTTATGTTTTTATGCTTGGGATAGGTGCTATTTCATGGTCATCTAAAAAGCAACCTATTGTGACTTTGTCAAGTACAAAAGCTGAATTTGTTGCAGCAACAGCTTGTGCCTGTCAAGCCATTTGGCTAAGGAGAGTTCTTGAGGAGCTGTAAATCGAGCAACCCAAAGCTACTAAAATTTATTGTGACAACAGTTCAGCAATAAAACTCTCAAAGAATCCAGTGCTACATGGAAGAAGCAAACACATTGATGTCAGAATTTATTTCTTGAGAGATCTTAGCAATGATGGAGTAATTAATTTGATCTACTGCAGGAGTGAAAATCAAGTTGCAGACATATTCACAAAAGCTCTCAAGAGAGATTTGTTTGTGAAGCTCAAAAACTTACTGGGTGTCTGCACACTGAACACAGTCAAGACTTTAAACTAAATGTTAGCAAACATCAGTTTAAGGGAGGAATTGTTGACATTTATTTTCTTTCTGGTTTGGCTGGTCTGCATATTCTGTAAAGGAGGACTTTGCATTTTCTTTCTGTTGCACGTTACTTTCTAGTTTTGCTGGTTTGTACATCTGCAAAGGATTGATTTTCTTTTAAACTGATTTCTGCAGATCTCAGTTTAAGGGAGGGTGTTAAGATTTAAAATGTTTTTTTTATTAATATTAATTAGAAGCTCTTGTCAGTTTGACTTAGTCTTTAGATATTTGTTTATTTGTTTTCATGGCTGAGAAAGTGCCTTACGTGTGTTCCTATCTTATAGCAGTTGTGGGTAGTGCTAGGGAGTTGTGGGTAGTTATAGGTTCTGATGTAAAGCCTATTTATAGGCCCTTATTTTTATCAATGAATAGACAGAGCTTTACAATCCAACGTCTCTTTTATTTCTTCTTAACACTGTAACAGTAACAGCTTATATCTTTCTCTCCAATTTCTCTCTGTTTGTTTCTCTCTATTTTGCTTCAGAGTTTCCTGGTCTCTTTTCTCTTTATCTGCTTGGAGCTTTTTATAGCCAAAGGTTGGAGTTAGTTGCTAAACTAAACTTCTTCCCTTTGCAGGTTGTGCAGCCATAGGAGGCAAGGATGAGCAATTTTCAAATGGGTGGTGTCATCCTGCAGCGGCAATGGAGCTAGCTAGCAGAAAATACAAAAGGTTGCTTCTGTTGCACTTTGATCTCTTTTGTCATTTTTTTGGACAATATTTTTTACTTTGAAAAAATAGAAAATATACTCTGTAACCAAATTGATTTGTATTTATTCTTTTTTTTTTGTTGTAATATCTGAGACATTTGANAAAAAAAAAAAAAAAAAAAAAACCAATATACCCATAAGTGCAAATTTGGGTATCAATACACAAGCAGAAGATGAGATATTCATCACGCATAAAAAGTATACAGAGAATCTTTTGAAGAAGTTCAAAATGCTTAATTGCAAGGCAGTTGCTACTCCGTTGCTAAATAATGAGAAACTACAGAAAGAAGATGGATTCAAGAAAGCTACGCTTCATGATACAGAAGTCTCATTGGAAGCCTCTTGTATCTAACAGTTACAATACCATACATCATGTATGCAACCAATCTACTGTCCAGATTTATGCAAAGTTTGAGTAAGAAGCACTATGGAGCGGCAAAGAGAATTCTAAGATACTTGCGAGGTATCAAAAAAAATTTGGCATACAATATAAGCCCATTGGTGATGCAAGACTACTTGGATATACAGAAAGTGATTGGGGTAGATTAGTTGATGACATGAAGAGCACCTTGGGATATGCATTTTTACTTGGAATAGGAATATTTTCTTGGACATCCAAAAACCAGGAGACAATAGCACAATCAATTGCCGAAGTTGAGTATATTGCAGCAGCAAGCACTACCAGTCAAGCCATTTGGCTTAGAAAATTTTTTGANATGCAACCAATATACTGTCCAGATTCATGCAAAGTTTGAGTAAGAAGCAATATGGAGCAGCAAAGAGAATTCTAAGATACTTGCGAGGTATCAAAAAAATTTCGGCATACAATATAAGCCCATTGGTGATGCAAGACTACTTGGATATACAGAAAGTGATTGGGGTAGATTAGTTGATGACATGAAGAGCACCTTGGGATATGCATTTTTACTTGGAATAGGAATATTTTCTTGGACATCCAAAAACCAGGAGACAATAGCACAATCAATTGCCGAAGTTGAGTATATTGCAGCAGCAAGCACTACCAGTCAAGCCATTTGGCTTAGAAAATTTTTTGAAGACATGCGAGAATTGCAAGAAGATACAACTGAAACTTTTTGCGATAGTAAGTCTGCTATAGCAATTGTAAAAAATCCAGTCTATCATAGCATACGAAATATATCACAATCAAATACTACTTCTTAAGAGAAGCAATATCAGAGAAGAAAATAAAACTCAAATATTGTAGCACGAAGAAGCAAGTCGTCGACATATTCACTAAGGCACTACCTCGAGCAAAATTTGAAATGCTAAGAGGCATGCTTGGAGTACCAGAAAAGTGTGCTAAGGAGGAGTGTTAAACAATAGCACACATTTCTGAATAATTCTAGAAAAATCAAAAAAAGAAGTGTGCAGCCGACTTGAAGAAAAGATCAGAAAATTCTAGAGTTGTACATGTTATGTAAAAAATGTACGCAAGTGTACGTATCATAATCAAGTAATAGAGATGTGAGTTAAAGTATCGTCTCATGGAGACTGTGGCTACTATGTATCAAAATTGGGCGTATTTCAATTTTATCTAGACAGTTGATAAGTTGAATTATAGCAATAATCAAATGAAAAATAGTAAATGAATAACAATCACTGTAAAAAGAGTAAAAATATGGAGAGAGAATATTTAGAGTTTCGATTTCACCATAGCTAGTCCGAATTGTTACTTCTATTTTATTAACCAAAGACAATCTTCTTAATTGCTAGTCAAGAACCCTAAATTATTCATTATGAAACTACTATATTCCTCTTTGAATTGCGAATAATCTGGAAATTCAATTAACTCTGTGGTTATCTTTAATAGCTACATAAACCATAAAGGTATATCTCTATCCCTTATGGAATCTATGTTCTTAATCCATATGATCTTCAATTACAACTAACCTCCTAATATTATTGCAATTATTAATTCATCTAATATGATGGCTAGTCAAAAAGAAGCAATAAGCATGGAGATGAGGAAGACAATTAATTAGAAGGTCTTTTGATTAAATTTATAAAATTTACAATACGTCTTAAGCTAGGCTACATTTTCACCCTAAATGGTGGAATTAGTTCATAACGAATAGAGTAAATCTCTTCACGCACAAATTAAACATAAGTCACAAGAAAGATGAAGAAATTAAACATACTTCATAACAAATAGTTGGAATCCATATGATCTTCAATTACAACTAACCTCTCGATATCATTGCAATTATCAATTCATCTAATATGATGGCCAGTCAAAAAGAAGCAATAAGCATGGAAATGAAGAAGAATATTAATTAGAAGGTCTTTTGATTAAATATGTAGAATTTATAATGCGTCCTAAGCTAGGCTACATCTTTACCCAAGATGGTGGAATTAGTTCATAATGAATAGAGTAAACCTCTTCACGCACAAATTAAACATAAGTCACAAGAAAGATGAAGAAATAAACTCTTGTAGACGACGATTCAATGACGAAAGCACCTATCTTCAAGCTTGATCTCTCTTCTCTTCTTGCCTCTTGTGTCAAAATGTGTGGAACCGTAATTTAGTTTTTAAAAGTCTTATTTATAGGTCCTAGGATGTTTAAGAGAAAAATGAATTAAAATAAAATAGGAATCCTAGTGAAATTTGGACTTTTAGAAGTCAAATCCCTAGTTGACCTTGGGGGGCTGCAGCCTCCAATTCCTTGCCTTGAGGGGGTTGTGGCCTCCTGATAGGGCACTGCAGTGCCCTAGTCGCTACCATCCAGTGCATTTTTTCCTTCCAAGGTGTTGTGGCGTTGGGGTTAGGGTGCCACGTTGCCCAACTCTCTATCCAAACTCCATTTTCAGCTCAATTACAGCACTGCAGCCTTGGGATTGGGGGCTACGGCGCCTAAGTCTCTGCCTCCAATTTCAAAGTGCACGAATTTAGCCTCTTTCTCACACCGAAACGGCTTCCAAGGTTTTCCAAAACACAAACCTACAAAAGGAAATATAATTTGTGAAAATCTACCCTAAGACACTCAGGAATGAACAAAAGTCAAGCGAGATTCATATGAGATATGCGGCATAAAATTGGCTTATCAGTACAACTGTCAACCAATTTGTAAAGCTAAAGAAGAAACTAGAAGAATCAGCCAACAACCGACTATGAAGAAAAATCTTGAAATAATGCAGTTGTAAACCAGCTTATGCAAGTCGGTTATCTTGCCTATAAAAAGGCATAAAGTGTGTGTAGAAAATTAATTGCAAGAACAAGTATTCAGTGTTGTGCTCCTTCCATCAATTACTAAATCTCTTTTTTTCAACTACTAGATCTTTAAAAATAATAAAATAAGAAGGGTTTCCAATTGTACCCTATTTTCTAAAACAAACTGGTGGCGACTCCTATTTTTCTTAAATTCGATCGACCATTCGAGTCGCAGCTACCCCTTGGGTACGTTGTGACATGTGGGAAACCATATTCAATTAGCAAAATCTTAATAAGTGTTAGCTTAAATATCTAATGCCTTATCTTACAACGAGACTCTCTTATTGCTGTGAATTATTTGCAGCTACCTTTTATTTCAGAAACTCATCCATAGGGCACTCTAATTGAGGTTTTTAGGTTACTGATGAGGAAGATGACAATAATCCAGATCAAGCACGCATTTAGAAAAAAAACAACCAACTAATTGATAGTTTAGCTAAGAGTGGTCTAAATTTGCATAAAGACTAAACTATCTTTGATTCTGTACCAAACTTTATTTTATCTTGTTTTATTGCTGATGCAAAGGGAACTATGTTTCCTAGACATAACTACGACTTAGCATGTTTTAATATATTCCAGTTTAACCAAAAAAATAAAATAAAATGGTGAACTCTACAATACTTGCTGTATGTACTGAGGGTATACATATTATCCACAAGAAGCTATAGAAGATCTTAAAAGATAATCTGCATCACCAGCTCTCGATACCTTTATAAGAGAGTGAGGACCATACGAGAAGATGATAAGGTGAATGATCTATTGTTCCCAAGATCAAAATGGAGATCAAGGGAAACTGGCGAACTGTGTAAACAAAGATTCTTTTATTTTCACACATTGAAATTGGCATGAATGCTTTAAAATCCAACTCCCCTAGTTTTGAATTGGCTAGTCACACTTATCTTCATCCCTTTTATATAGCTTGTCCAATTCACCGACAGAATGTGCAATGCATAGAATATATAAGGTGCAAAGGATTGTGTAATATTTCTTGATGAAGGGCCAACAACAAATGCAACAGCAACAAAATTCTGATGAAATTTAAGATTAGTAAGCCCAGAGAATTATGTAGCAGAGATTTCAATCCAAATATCTTAATCACCAAGTTTCATGTTTTGGTCAAATTTCTGCCAGGAAATGCTCAATCATGTGATGATGCCCTGTACACATTTCCAATGTTTTCAAATTCATGTTTGAGGTACTTCCAAGAGGCATTTAAAACAATACTTCACTGATTGAGCAAAACCATTGAAGGCTGTGCAAAGTAATGAACCGTAAAATTCTTCCTCTTGAGGCATAAAACTGTAATAAAACTCTAGAACCTAATTTTTCAAATAATTGCACCTTCAGACATGATAGATTAGGAATTTAGTTGTCTCTATAAGCGTAGTAGGTGGTTTTATGTTAAACTCTAGAGGCACAGCTTGAAAATCCCTATAAGATCAACTACTTGAAATACCAAAAATCGCTTCCATAGAAGAGGCCCCCTCGATTATAAGAGCAGATTTTATACAGAACTGAATACTTCCGAGTCCAATTTTATGAAAAAAGCTGAACTCTGTAGAATAGCACCCAGGAATCTGTTCAGATAATATACATGGCATCAGAAATAGAATATGATTGCATAACAAATGACAGGGACCAATTACATGGTACCTCTCGAGAAAGTAAATATGAAACCGCTGGGTCTTCTTCTCCCTTTTGCTGCCGATGTAGAAATGGAAGAATTGGTGGCTAAATATGGATATCAGCGAAATGAGAATGGAGGTGTGGCGAGGGGAAAGAATAGAGGCCCCAAGAAGAAGAGAGATAGCGAGCAGAAATCAGTGGAGAAAGAAATTGGTTATGGGATGATGAATGGTCCGGAATTTTGGAAGTGAATTTGGATATGGGAAGAGAGCGTAAAAGCAAAACGCAAAAAGAAGAAGAGAGAAGGCAAGCCCGAAGCGCCAGAATGCAAAACGTACAATTTAATTAAGGGAAATTTAGGTGTGTAAAACACACAGGCTAAGGTGCAAAACGCAAGGTTTTATTAAGGATACTATTGAGAATCCAAATGATTTTGCCCCATATATATATATATATATATTATTTTCAAAATTACTATTAGGAATGTCACAGCCTGTTTATTGAAAACTAATTATATAGATAAAATTAATTTTCATCTAATAAGGCAAGATTTAAATTTAATAAATGATGCCACAATCAAAAATAAGATTGGAGGTAATTGTAAGAAAAATGATGCCACAATTAGAGTTAAAAAGTGAATATCATGATTAGTCAATTTAAAGATCTTTACATATTGAATTAAGGTAGTTTAATATATATTATATTTCAACATAAATAGACTGTGACATTACCAAATTAGGTTGTGAAAATAACACTAAACTATAATTTATTTGATCTTTCGCCTATAAATTGATCTCCATGAGATGAATCTTAAAATTAGATTTCTCAAGTTAAAAATATATCTAATAATTCAATATTAATGTTTATTTTCATGAACTTCTTAAGCATTATTGTTTGCTTTGTTCTTTGGATTTTTATTTGGTACAGTAGACTTTTACAGTCAATCAGCAGTGTACAAAATTGACGCTGTCTTCTTTTAATCTAAAATTGAATGGTAATTGCCACCATTGACCTACTTGGGCCTATAAAGTAACTAGAAAGAAAATTCCAATATAAAATACAAATAACTCAGAAACCACCCCGTTTTCTCCCTCGTTGCTTCGCTCCTTTCTATTGCTATCGGGGTCGCACCTCTTTGAATCACCAAAGGAGCACTGCATCAAACCTCCCCACCCCTATTTCAGTTCTCCACTGCTGCAAAGCAAGCAAAGTTTATATCACATGTGAGAGATAAAATTTTGGATTTTGTGGTCACTAAAGACTCTCACCTTCGAAATAGAAATCTTGTTTAAAGTTTTTGGAAAAGCAACTTGCTTGTTACACAAAGACTAAAGTTGACAAAAAATTAGTAGAAGATTCAAATATGTAAGAGGAAATTGTATAGTCATAAAGGTTCAATACAAATTCACAATATTGCAAGTGAGACAAACTCATCACTGTCTAATAAAAAATCCAACATTAGCATTGTTGTCATTGTGGACTTGCTCCCCTCCAAAAATTTCGTACTTTAATTTTTAAGAAGTCCCCTTCTTTTATGCTCCGGAAAGACAATGTACTTTAAAAATTCACATTTTGACCTAACAGACCGAATTTATTGTAAGGGACCCAATTTTTGTCCAACAGGCTCCAACTTGGATCGTTAGCATATTTTCCAGTAATTGAAATATGGGTCAAAAAATAAAGTGAAATTTGAAGAAGTCGTGAAAAATCCCAATCAAATCCAGAAAATTTAAAATGAATAACCGGCCCTCCTTTTGCATGAATGTTTTCTCAAGAAGAGATTTATATTTAATCAAAATCAAGGATGGCAAAATGTCCCATTGGGCCAGGGATTCTCCGGGGATTCCTCGGCAAAGGACAGGGATCAAAGGGAGTTTTCCCTCCACAGGGAGGGGGAGAGATTTCTCCTCGGATGAGTTTAGGGGACGGGGATGGGGATCCTTGTCCCCGCCCTAGGGATCTCCGAAGTGGTGAATTTATTAAAATACCCTTTTTCTGATATGATATATAATGGGTAAATTAGTCACTTTCTATGCATAATTTTTAAAAAATAAAATTTAGAAAAACCCTAACCTCTCTTTTCTCACACATGTGGCACATTCCCAAATCGCAGTATCGCGGCTATCGCACCTCTCCCTCTCCTGTCAGACCACTCCACAATCCACATTCAGCTTGTCACTTCCCCTTGCTCTGCTTGTTCACGTAATTTCTTCCTTTCTTCTTTCTTTGTAGAACATAATCTCACATTACTAAAAAGAAATTGAGCACGCAAACTAAGAAGGTTCAATGTCTCCGAGAAAAAAACAATAAACACACAAATCCCAACAAGCTGATAGAAAATTAGACATTGCATTTGTTAGAATAATTAGATTGCAAGATTCATATACCCTGTGAAACACAGCTACAGTTTGCAATACAACTATCCAACTTAAAACTCTATTTCAATATCCTGGTTTTCTTGTTGTAATCTAGTACCCACTTGAATTTTGCAACTATAAAGAACAAGCTTAGAAACGAGGAAGTGATGTCTCAAATAGTCCTATATTGAGCTCATATAAATAACACTTCTTTTTTTATTTGATGAAATGTTTGGTCGATATCTATGTTTATATGGAGTACTTTTCACATTTTTCTGGATAATTGTGACTTGGAGCTTGGCTTATAGAATGGTTTATGATCGTTATGCTTTTCTCCACCATTAGATACTTTTCGTGTATTATTGTTTGTGCTTATTTGTGTGGAATTTGATACTTGTCTTTTAGGACTGTAAAAAACCATGTTTTAATACTACATTCCTACCTACATTGTGTGCAAATCTTAATTAAGCATGATATTTAATCCATGAATTGGTGTTGTCAAGTACCAAGAATGTTTAATCAGGAAAAGGAAGAATTTGGAAGAAATCCATGGAACAAGATGCAAGGAAACCAGAAATGTTATATGTTGGTCTAGTTCTTTATCTTCCTTGCAGGCTCTGTTCCTGTCCAACCAGAAATGACGCACCAATCATTGGCTACTTCAGGACTCTACCACCTCAGGGAGTATTCTTCCTTTTCTCTATCTCGCTATTCATTGAACAATGCATGCTTCAAGTGTGGAGGGGTATATGTATATCATTTTGCTTTATGTCTATGCGTTTGAGTCCTGAAGCATTCAAATTAGGAACGTTGTGCCTCTGGAATCTCCTGGATGACTATTTTTTTGAATTGCTGATTAAAATTTTGTGCTTAGTACTCTACTTTGAATCTTGCTGCATTAGGAAGTAACTATTTAAGTGTAATGGACTCAAGAGTGCTGGAAGTCAATTTATACTTGCTAAGCTTAAAAGTATTTAGTTAGAATACCTTGTGCTGAATAATGGTATCTCGCTGTTGCAAATTGAAATTTTTTTAATTAGAAGTGCTTTTAAGTGTTTTCAAGTTGTGAAGCAATGTGAGCATAGTGGGGCTCTGCTCCTCTACCTTCTGTGCTTGAAACTGGAGAAGGATATGAGTATGCAAATGAAGCATAACTAGTTGAATGTGGGTCGCAGGCAATGACCGAACACCACATCCTAGGACCCCTAACTATGCAAGAAAAGAAAAAAAATAATAATAACACACTTGAGTTCTTAGCATTGAGTATCTTTATTTCTGTCTATGATTAGAACAGAGTAATGAGCACAGGGTAATTCTCTCTAGATAATGAGAGTGTAGCTAAGGCAATCTGCTATGCAATGACTGGGTCCATAAACTAAAATAGAAATTGATTAATGCAGCTACTCAGTGTATGATACCTTGCACAAATTTTTGTAGAAATTGAATTGTCTGTCCAGGGAGAGCACTTGAGGAACATGTTCTAGTTTAAATTGCTTGAGGACAAGCAAATGTTCAAGTGTGGAGGAATTTGATACTTGTCTTTTAGGACTGTAAAAAAACCATGTTTTAATACTACATTCCTACCTACATTGTGTGCAAATCCTAATTAAGCATGATATTTAATACATGAATTGGTGTTGTCAGGTACCAAGAATGTTTAATCAGGAAAAGGAAGAATTTGGAAGAAATCCATGAAACAAGATGCAAGGAAACCAGCCTTTTATGAAGTTTTGACATGGACACGGGCAGGAATACGGCTGTGTTACCCCCATGTTTAACTCCCAGAAGCTGCTGCTCAAGCTTAGGGACCAAATCAGACACAGCCGTGTGCGAGGCCGTGTTTGTCAGGTAGAGTGTCCAAATAGAGAACACGCCCATGCAAATAGAGAACACGGATCATGTCTGAGGAACACGGGCAGAGAAAAGAGAAGAACACGGCCGTGTCTGGTCCCGTGTTCGATGACCAGGAAAGCACCTTAAGTGACATGCCTAAGTCTTCAAATAGAACACGGCCGTGTTCGAGCTATTTCTGATGAGAATACCTAATTCCACAGAAGTATAAATAAGAATCTGATGCATGGGATTAGGGAGGCCGTACTTGGGAAAAAAAGGAGGAGAGGAGCAATTGGGACTCGATCTACATCTAGTTTTTCTTATTCTCATCCTATGTTGAATTTTATCTGTTTAATGTTATTGAATTTAGTCATGAGTAGCTAAACTCTTAGTGTTAGGGGTTTGATGTAATTCGTTTGTAATAAGGTTCCAAGACTGAATGAACTTGTTTTAGTACAATTCTTCTTGTTGAATGAAATTTACTGCTATTAATGCGTTTAAATGACTAGCCTCCATTTGAATAGTTAAAGATTCGTTTCGATGCTAGGAATAGTAAGATACGAATGTGCTTCTGTGAATTCTGTCCTGAATTGAGTTAATCTAGGAATAGATAACTTATTTTAGGTGGTCTTGAATTAATTTCCTAGAGCTTAATCACCTAGACTAGTCAATTGTCTCAAGGAATTGGACAATTAATTGGGATAGGGAGAATTGTTTCACCAAGGGATTGTGTTCAGTCACATTAGGGAAAGTAGCCAACAACAAAGGAATTGTAACTGGAATAATTAGTTCAGTACTGATCCCAAGGTTACTTTGTCTATAAAGTAACCAAAGTTGCAAGCGAATGAAATCAACCCCTAACCTTCTCATTCTTGTCATCAATCACACAGTTGAATTGCTATTTAAGTTGTTTATGTGATCATTTGAATTTTGTTACTTAGTGAATTGCAGTAGCCATTTTTAGGCTGCCTTCAATCCAAAGTGTTTATTCTTCCAAATAGAACTAGTGTTGGAGAAATTAGTAGTTGCTTGCGTTAATCCCTGAGGACGATACTCTACTCATTTATTACTACTTGTGTGACTCGGTACACTTGCCGGAAAAAGTCCATCAGGGTTCTAAAATCTGCAGTTTAGGATATTGCTTAAGCATATTTAAAATGGATATTTTATGCTTTCGTTGGGTCATTTGCACATTGTGGTGATGTGTTTCAACTCAAGTAACCAAATTGTAGTTTATTGATTGAATACCTTTACGTTTGACCTCCCCTATATATATAGCGGACCCATAATACTCTTACTATAATACAACTACTACCCATTAAGACTCCAACTAGAACTCTTACTGCTACTTACATAACTTTACTAGATATAGATAACTACTAATGTAACCTAGATAAACCAGATAGCTATAAACTAGATAGCTGTTACATGTGCATGTGGCATGCACCCCTATGCATTACTGCATGTAACGTGGGTTAGCCCTTCTAGTCCTATTGCTTGTTATTCTGTGGCCCACCGTATCATTCCCCCGCCCTTCAAGTGACTCCTTGTCCTCAAGGATCAATTCTGGAAATCTATCTTACAACTCATGGGTTGGCTCCCAAGTGGCCTCGGTACAAGGTAAGTCAGCCCACTGCACCAATGATTCCTAGGTATGCTTCCTTCTATGCATAACACATCGCCTCTATAATACCTTGTCCAAAACTATTGTCATTTCTCCCTTGTCATCCATTAGTGGTATCGCAACCACCGCAACTAGGGCATTGCCAATCTTTTTCCGCAATAAGGAGACATGGAAGACTGGGTGGATACGTGACTCTAGTGGTAGTGCCAACTTATAAGCTACTTTCCGCACACATTCCTCAATTTGATAAGGACCGTAAAACTTGCTAGCCAACTTTTGGTATGTTCACTTGAACACCGTTGACTGGCAAAAAAGGGTGTAATTTCAAATAGACCCATTCTCCTATTTGAAACTCCATATCCCTTTGTTTTTTATTGGCTTTGAGCACCATGTGTTGCTAGGCTATTAAGAGTTGTGCTCAAAGTTTAGATAGGACCATATCCCTGTCTTGTAACTCTTGCTCCACTTCATTCAAGCCAGTACCTCCATGCTCATACGTAATGATTTTTGGTGGCAACCGTCCATATACTACTTCGAAAGGCATACGTTTGGTGGTTTCATGGTAGTTAATGTTATACTAGTATTCTACCCATGCCAGATAACGCCCCTACTGTTTCGGGTGCTGAGATGCAAAGCATCGTAAATATTGTTCGAGGCAACAATTCACCACTTCCGTTTGGCCGTTTGTTTGGGGGTGGTAAGTTCTGCTAGTGTGGAGCTGCATCCCTTGTAGGCAGAAGAATTCCTTCTAGAAGTTTGATAAAAGGATTGGGTCACAATCACTGACAATTATTTGTGGCATGCCATATAACTTGGCCATGCCATTGATGAATAGCTCCGCCACTATTTTGGCATTAAATGGGTGTGCTAAGGCAAGGAAGTGGGCATACTTATTGAGTCTAATTACCACCACCATAATCATGTTCTTCCATATGGACATGGGCAAGCCTTCCACTAAATCCATGGAGAGATCGTCCTACACGCGCTCTGGAATGGGTAATAGTTGCAGCAACCCAATTGGGCTCTGTGATAGGTGCTTATTGCGTTGGAAAATATTGTATGCAGCCACCCAATGCTTGACAGAGGTTTGTTGTCCTTGCCAGTAGAAGTCACACTTCACCCTCTGGTATGTTTTCAATTCGCCTACATGTCCTCCTACCATTGAGCCATGATATTCTACTAGATCTTGAGCTACGAGTTCATTGGAAGGAGGCAAGGCTAGTCAGCCTAAGTAGAACAATAGACCATTTTTTTTTTTTTTTTTTTTATTCGCCTACATGTCCTCCTACCATTGAGCCATGATATTCTACTAGAACTTGAGCTACGAGTTCATTGGAAGGAGGCAAGGCTAGTCAGCCTAAGTAGAACAATAGACCATTTTTTTTTTTCTGTAAATCCAATGTCACCACCGTCGCCATTTTTAAGCTACTGGTGTAACCTTGCCAAGTATGGGTCATGGGTATTGGCTCCACACAGCTCCTGTAAGATTGCAAATCATGGGTACATGATAGCCAATATTCTTAGTGGATTTGGATGGCGTGATAATGCATCGGCGGCATCATTTTCTCTTCCTAGCCTGTACTGGACCTCATAGTTCTATCCTAGTAGCTTAGCTACCCACTTCTGTTGTTTAGGCATTGTTATCTTTTGTTCGAGCAAATATTTAAGACTCCGTTGATCTGTAAGGACGATCAAATGTGTCCCAAACAAGTAGGGATGCCATATGCGAATTGCCTCCAACGCTGCCATTATCTCTATTACATATGTCAACTTCCTTCTAGACGCCGCACCCAAGGCCTTGCTTAGGAATGCCTATGGTTTTCCTTCTTGTGATAACACAACCCTTATCCTATGGTCGCTTGCGTCAGTTTCTACAGTGAATGTTTTGGTGAAGTCGAGCATGGTTAAGGCTGGTGCACTAGACATGAAGGTTTTAAGATGCACAAAGGCTTTTTGGGCCTCTTCCCTCATTCGAAACTACCTTTCCTAAGTAGTTTGGTTAGTGGAGTTGCCACCCAACCATAGTGCTGAATAAACTTTCGATAGTACCCCGTAAGACCCAGGAATCCACACAACTTTGTGACTGTCCGTGGGTAAGGCCATGCGTGGATAGCTTCTATTTTTTCTGGGTCCACCATGACGCCATTATGTTTGATGATATGGCCTAGGTAATCCGCTTCCTTTCGCTCGAACCTACATTTAGAGAGCTTAGCATAGAATTGGTGCCATTCTAGTGTCTATAAGACAAGCTCAAGGTGGTTAGTATGAGTTTCCTAAGTAGTACTATAAAGCAATATGTCATCAAAGAAAACAAGAACAAACTTGCGTAAATCATGTGCAAATATGGAGCATATTGGAATGTGGTAGGCGGGTTACACAAGCCAAACGGCATGACTAAGTATTCGTAGTGCCCATGATGTGTTCAGAATGCCGTCTAATGCGTATCACTAGTTTGCACCCTTATTTGGTGGTACCCAAATTGCAAATCAAGTTTGGAGAAGTATTGTGCCCCATGCAGTTTGCCCAACATGTCTTCTACTATTGGAATAAGAAATCGGTCCTTGATAGTGACCTCGTTAAAGGCTCTATAATTAGTACAGAGGTGCTAGCTCCCATCCTTCTTTTGGACCAAGAGTACAAGGGATGAATATGGTCTAGTGCCACGTTGAACTATTCCATTAGCTATCATCTCTGAGACTTGTCTTTCGATTTCATTTTTCTGGTGATATGAGTAGCAATAGGGGCAGACATTGATTGGCTGCATTCCCTCCTTGAGTGGGAATTGGTGGTCAAACCCACGTGATGGTGGCAACTGTTTGGGTTCCATAAATACTACTGCATATCTTTGAAGTACCGCCCCAAGCTCTGGTGCTAGTTCTCCTTCATTGTGTTTTATTGTAGTGGTCATTTCAGGCATGGTTAGCTGTGCAAGCAACACAAAGAGTGCACTGATGTGTGCTCGTTGCTTGATAATGCCATCAATAGTTTATGTTTGTACTGCATTTTTGGTCTGCCCCTTGATCTGATGCCGCCGCCCTTGGGTCATGAATTCCATGGTGAGTTTCCCCCAATCGCAGAGGGTGGGCCCAAGTGCTCTAACCCACTGAATTCCCAGTACTGCATCCACACCTACTTGTGGTAACACATATAGGCTAGTAGTAAATGAATAACCTTGTTTTTGAATTTAGACCTTGTCACATTTGCCGTCACACTTTACTAAGGTTCCATGCTACAGATACATTGAAGGTGCTGAGTGTAGTCATTGGTAAATTGAGGGACTTTGACTTGCTTTGGCTAATGAAATTGCGTCGACCCACTGTCAATTATGACAGATGAGGGATGTTCTAGGATGTAGCCAGTGACCTTGAGGGTTTGCGGGTTGGTCCATCCAGAGAAGGTGTGTAAGGAGATTTCTATCTTTACATTTTCGTCCCCATCCTCCTTTTCTTCTGCAAGGGGTTCATGGGCATTTAGCATGAGGAGTTGTGGTTTCTTACACCTGTGACCCCTAATGAACTGTTTGTCGCAATTAAAACATAAGCCTTTCTCTCGCCGCTATTGCATCTCAGCCTAAGTGAGTTTCTTTACCCCTGGTGGTATTTTTCTTTCTATTAAGATGCTGGTCATCTCATGCCCACGCTCAATAGCATGCTCCTTGGTGCTTATTGGCCTGGGTTGTCGAGCATGCAAGTCATCTCCCATTCTGGCATAGTTCACTGCCTTACACAATGTTTTAGGTCTTTGTATTTGCACTTCACCGGCAAGCTCTTCCTTCAGTCCACCCACGAAGGCACTAATTAAAGCCTTATGGGGTCGGTTGGCTAGCCACTCAAACTCTCGCAGGTAGTTGCGTAAGGGGCCAATGTGTTTAATCTGTATAAGTGCTTCATCAAAGTCTTCAAACTCTATAAGGCCAAATCAAGTGATCAGTTCCCATTTGAATACTTCCTATGTCACCATCATGTTCTCTGCCACTTACGTATGTTTCACCCAATGTAATCATTGGTTAGCTTTGCCCTCCATGTGAAAGGAAGCGAAGGGGACTCGTTGATCATCTGGGGTTCCTTGGTATTGAAAGAACTGGCGTACCCGGTGCAACCATTCCATTAGGTCTGTGCCAGCATAGCGAGGAAAATCCATCTTAATGTATCATGGTAGTGCATGATTGTTCTCCGCCATCTTATGCCGGTTAGCTACCTTGGATGACTCGTCCTTCATCTTCCCTCTCTGAGTTTGGCCTAGTAACTTGGCCAACACATCTTTCACTTCTCTAAATTAATTGTTAACTTCCTTGAACTGGTTCTTCACGGGAACTCTCATTCCTTGTATTCCCTCATCAATTCCCTGGACCTTCCCTATCAAGCTTGCAACCTCTCCTTCCAAATGCTCAAGTCACTCTTTTTGGGTTGCCATTTGGCTCTGATACCAAATGTTACAACTCAAGTAACCAAACTATAGTTTATTGATTGAATACCTTTACATTGGACTTCCCCTGCTTATATAGTTGACCCATAATACTCCTACTATAATGCAACTACTACCCATTAAGACTCTTACTAGAACTTTTACTGCTACTCATATAAGTCTACTGGATATTAGATAACTACTAGTGTAACCTAGATAAACCAGATAGCTATTACACGTGCATGTGCCATGCACCCCCATGCATTACTGCATGTAGCATGGGTTAGGCCTTCTAGTCCTACTGCTTGTTCTTTTGTGGCCCACCGTATCATGATGTATCTTATTTTTTATTGTTTCATTCTTTCCAATGGTGCATGAGGCTTTTCCACCAAATAAATTGAAATTATGAAGTTGTGCAAGTTGTACTATTTACTTCAAAATTAGCACTTGGGTACTTGTTTCTTGATTAATGATTTATTACCTAGTTTGTACTATTTGATTCAAAATTGTTGTTGGATGAATGATTTGTCTACATGGAATTAATTGGATTGCTTTATATTATTTTATAAGGAGCCCCTATTTTCACACCCGATTTTGTTAATATTACACCCTATTCAATGTCTAAATATAAAATAGACTAATTTACTCTCATTTAATATAGAACATTCTTAGTCAATGGTAAAATCCCTCATTTGATATAAAAAAGTTTTTAGTCAAGGTTAAAAACTTTTCATATTAATTCAGGGTAATTTAGTCTATCTCATATTTAGATACCAAATAACGTGTGATATTAGCAAAGTAGTCTGTGAAAATAGCGGCTCTCTATTTTATATTGTATTTGGCAGAAAATGCTGTTAAATGAATGCTTGGTTGCTGATTTTTTGAAAAGATTGATCTCATGCAAAAATCCTAACAGATCTCCCAAGGGAACGGGGGCAATGGGAGATTTTTCCGTACCACTAGGGATGGGGATGGGGACACGAGACAATTCCCCCGATTGGCGTCGGGGAGCAAAGCACTACTCCTCGCCTATTGCCATCCTTAGTCAAAACTGTCATATTATGGATGTGGTAAAATCTAACTGTCTTAATAAAACATGTTGTTGTCGTTATTAAAGACTCTCTCAACTTGGGAGTAGAAATCTTGTTTATAGGCT
>QAOA01002974.1:0-12156 GCA_003255065.1 Cercis canadensis
AACAGAAAACAGCAAAGAGACTAAAAACAACAAAACAGAATTAACAAACCTAAATGAAAGCATAAAACAGTAAAGTGAACAAAAAATCAAAACAAAAACAAAAAATTGACAAAAAGCAGAAAAAAACAAAAAACAGCAAGAACACTAAATAGAAAACAACAAAGTAATAAACAGTAAATTAAAAAGAAAATTGAACTTTAAAAACAGAATTAAAAACACACACAAAAACAGAAAAACAAAATGTAAACCTCCCTCACACTTAAATTTTACATTGTCCTTAATGTAAAAACTTCAAAAAGTAGCAACATATAACAATTAACATCAAGTAGATAAGGACAAGAAAAATAAAAGAGAGAAGAAATATCCTGATCAGGTGAGGTAGATTGCATTGTGCAAGTGGACCTCCTCCACTATATCCTCTTTAGCTCCCTCATAGAATGGCTTGAGGCGATGCCCATTCACCTTGAAAGCCTTGCTGGTGGACTCACTCGCTATCTCGACTGCACCATAAGGAAAAACCTTGGTGACAACAAACGGACAAAGCCACCGAGAGCGAAGATTGCAGGGCATGAGCTTTAGGTGGGAGTTATACAGGAGAACTTTTTGGCCAATAGAGAACTCCTTCCTCAGCACCATGTTATCATGAAACCTCTTGGTCTTTTTCTTGTAGATGCGGGAGCTCTCATAAGCATCCAAACGAAGCTCCTTAAGCTCTTGGAGGTGAAGCTTTCTCTGGGACCCGGCTTGGCTCAAATCAAGGTTGCACTGCTTGACCACCCAATAAGCCTTGTGCTCAAGCTCCACTGGAAGGTGGCATGCTTTGCCAAAAGCTATCCGATAAGGAGACATCCCAATAGGTGTCTTGAAAGCAGTCTGGTATACCCACAGAGCATTCTCAAGTCGGAAACTCCAGTCCTTCTTATTAGGTTGGACAGTCTTCTCCAAGATACGCTTGATCTCCCTGTTGGAGACTTCAACTTGCCCATTGGTTTGAGGGTGGTAAGGGGTAGAAACCTTATGCATGACTCCATATTTCTTCATTAAAGCCGCCATGCTCCAGTTGCAAAAATGTGAACCCCGATCACTGATGATGGCCCTAGGAATGCCAAATCTGCAAAAAATGTTTGATCTAACAAAATCCACAACAACTTTAGAATCATCAGTACGAGTGGCTTTCGCCTTCACCCACTTAGACACATAATCAACAACAAGTAAGATGTAAACAAAACCAAAAGAAACAGGAAAAGACCTCATATAGTCAATAACCCAGACATAAAAAATCTCACAAAATAGCAAAGGCTGCTGGGGCATCTCATGCCTATGGGAAATATTTCCGGTTCTCTGACATTGTTCACAAGATTTATAAAATGTATGTGCATCCCTAAATAAAGTGATCGAATACAATCCAGAGTCTAAGACTTTCCTAGTCGTACATTAAGGACCAAAATGTCCACCATAAGCAAAAGTATGGCAAAGACTAAGAACAAACTGGAACTCATTATCAGGCACACATCTCCTAAATATTTAATCACTGCAAAACTTCCAGAGATAGGGATCATCCCACACATAATATTTTGCCTCACTCTTTAACTTGTCTATTTGTGCACGTGTGAGGTGTGAGGACAAAGCATGGGCAACTAGATAATTCACAAAATCTGCATACTATGGAAACTCACCATGCAGCCCTAACAACTGGTCGTTAGGAAAGAAATCCTGAATGGGCAGTGGATCAGGATCTCGCTCAATGCGGCTCAGGTGGTTAGCAACCAGGTTCTCTACTCCACTTTTGTCTCGGATCTCTATATCAAACTCTTGGAGCAGCAACATCCACCTAATCAGTCGTGGCTTGGCATCCAGTTTCTTCAAAAGATACCACAACCTTAGAATCTATCAAATAAGACCTGAACTTATCTAATGCAAAAACAATAGATAAAAGTTCTTTTTCGGTGGTTGTGTAGTTTGCTTGAGCAGCATCTAGGGTTCTTGAAGCATAGTAAACCACATGGGAAACTTTGGCCACTCGCTGCGCCAAGACAGCTCCCAAAGCATAGTTAAAAGCGTTGCACATAAGATTGAACAGAAATGTGCAATCAGGTGGCTGAATGATAAGGGTACTGGTCAGAGCTAGCTTCAGGCGGTTGAAAGCTTCCTTGCACTTCTGATCAAACAGAAACTCCACATCTTTCTGCAGAAGGTTGGACAGTGGGATGACTATCTTGCTGAAGTCTCTGATAAAGCGCTGGTAGAAACTCCATGTCTAAGAAATAACCGAACTTCCCGCACGCATGTGTGGTAAGATCAAGCAGTAATGACATTAGTTTTAGTGGGATCTACCTCAACTCCCTTCCTAGACACTACATGGCCTAAAACTATACCCTGCTCTACCATGAAATGACATTTTTCAAAATTTAAGACAAGGTTAGTTTCAATGCAACGATGCAGCACTCTAGCTAAGCTATTCAAACAAGCATCAAAAGAAGAACCATAGACAGTAGAATCATCCATAAACACCTCCATACACTCCTTTAAAAAGTCAAAGAATATACTCACCATGCACTGCCTGAAGGTACCAGGGGCGTTGTAAAGGCCGAAAGGCATTCGTCGGTAAGCAAACATGCCGAAGGGACATGTGAAAATGGTTTTCTCTTGATCTTCCGGTGCAATATGGATCTGGAAGTATCCATTGTAGCCATCCAAGAAGCAGTAATGCGATTTCCGAGCTAACCGCTCTAGCATTTGATCGATGAACGGCATGGGTTAATGATCCTTCCTAGTGTCTTGATTTAGCCTCCTATAATCGATGTAAACCCATCAGCTGTTCTGCACTTGGGTAGTGATAACACATTATTTTATACTATTTGTTTCTCTTATACTTAGTCTTTTAGTGTGTGTTTCTAGTGATTTTTATGGCTTTTAGACATGTTTTATAGATTTGGACTTGTTGGTGTTTGTAGATTTTAATTGCTTAACTGTTAAATTCTGGCACTACTTACGTTTTTCACCATATCTTTTGCTACAGATGTCCGATTGATGTGATTCCAGTTTCGTTGGAAATCTGACAGAAAATTCCACATTTCATATGAAGAGCTCAGAAGCTGATTCTCACGTCTGGATAACTGAAATTCGCGTGCAAGCAGTCCAGATTTTCTGCTCCGCCCAGCACTCTGCCCAGCATTGACTGATTCCTTTCCTTAGGGCTGCCTATTGGACCAGAGCACGTTTATTTGGGCCAACATCTGTTTTTGGGCCAGCACACATGACACTAGGGCTTGATCATGTTTTTACCATTAATAATTTAGGAAACTAGGTTTATTTTGTAATTAGGAAACCATTAGGAAACTTAGAGGAGGCAGCCAGCTAGTATATATTCTCAAGTTGTTGAGCCAAATAGACACAACCAGAGAGATACGAAATTCCTTGAGCTGCTGCTGCCTCCTTTGCTTAGTTCGTTTTTCCCCTTTGCTTTGGGTTCAAGTCTTCCATGGAAGGCTAAGTTCGTTTGTAATCAATTCAAGAGGAGCCAAACTTGACAATCCAGAGTTCCTGTGCTTCAACCGGGTTTGATTTAATTTAATTTGAATTACTGCTTCTCCCCTTCTTCATGTGATTGAATGGTACTTTGATTCCATGAGTTGTATGAATTTAAATCGGTTGATTAGATTCATAACAGTAATCAGATTGATAATCATACTTTAAAGGTCTTTAATATATGGTTAACTTGGATAATTCGGTTATTAAATTAATCTGGATTTAGTGATATAGAGCGGTTGCCTAGAGTCTTAATTCCATGATTAATTGAATCCTGGTTGGTAAATCAGTAGGAATTCTAAGTGTTATTGTTAGGGGTTCCAGGTAACACTTAACCAAGAATTAAATCAGATCTAGGTTATCTTTAGTGAACAAGGATGGATTAGAGTTTGGTTGCCTGCTTGAGTTGATTGCGTTTTCTCTTATTTGATTAAATCCTATTTACTGCTTTCTGAATTCTAATCATTCTGCATTCAACACAAACCCCCCCTTTATTCTGTTATGTTCTTGCTTAAAGTCTTATTAGATTATTTGTTCTGGTGAATCCTTGGGACACGACACTGGTTGCATCCTATACTACAATTTAGTTGCAATTAGTAGTTTAATTTTGTACGGTTCGGCACCCGTCAGGTAGGTAGCAGCTCGTTATTCTAGTTTGCCACCACTGTAACCCAAGATTTCTTCGGGATGACCTGCTCTAAGCGCACTCAAGTGCTGTCAGATATAGGATAAATGATGCCAGCTTGCAGAAGCTTGGTCACCTCATTCTTTACCACGTCCAGAATGAGAGGGTTTAATCGCCTCTGGGGTTGCCTCACTGGTTTAGCGTCATCTTCAAGTAATATGTGATGCATGCATGTAGATGAACTAATGCCAGGAATATATGCTAACGTCCAACCAATAGCTTGCTTGTGCTCTCGTAAAATCAATAGCAATCTTTCCTCTTGCTCAGGAAGTAAATTGTTAGCTACAATTACAGGAAGTTGCTCTGCAGATGCCAAATACGCATACTTCAGATGCTTAGGCAGAGGCTTCAACTCTAACTTGGGTGGCTGCACTACAAAGGGCAGTATTCTAGGTGGCTGAATTCCAATCTCTACAGACTGAATCTCCTCATAAATAGCGACTACTGCCAGCTCTGGGGAACCAGAGTCATCATCACGTAGGAAGGTGGAGATCTCAACATAAATAGCACAGACAGAATCACCGTCACAATCAGTAATAGATTGGCATTGAACAAAATTATCAAAACCAGTAAAATCAGGTAAATCAACACACAAATGACGGTAGACATCCTCAACCAAATCATCAATCACATCAATGTGAAAAACAGAATGCTCATCCATGGGATGGTTCATAGCATAAAAAATATTGAACTGCACAACAGAATCTCCAAGCTCCATGGATAGAGTTCCCACATAGACATCAATCTTGGTCTGTGCGGTCTTGAGGAATGGTCTGCCCAGAATGAGTGGAGCCTTGCTGGATTGTGAATGTCCCTCCATCTCTAGAATGTAGACATCTGTAGGGAAGATTAGCTCATCAACTCTAACTAAAACATCTTCAATCAATCCAACTGGATATGCACTGCTCCTATTGGCTAACTGAATCATAACTCCTATGGCACTCAAGGGTCCAAGCCCGAGGGAACTAAAAATAGACATATGCATGACATTTATAGAAGCACCTAGATCTAGCATGGCATGCTCAAACTTGGAATTCCCTATAACACATGGAATTGTGAAAGTTCCTGGATCCTTGCATTTCTGAGGTAGAGGCTGAATAAGGGCTTAGACGTTTTGACTCATGCTGATTCTCTCATTACCCTTCAGCCGCCTCTTCTGGGTGCATAATTCCTTGAAAAATTTGGCATATTTAGGAATTTGCTAAATAGCATCCAGCAATGAAATGTTAACTTCCACTTTCCTGAAAGTTTCCAGAAGCTCTCTATCCTTCTCAGCCTCATCTGTCTTCTTGGACTGAGTGGCTCTCTGTGGAAAGGGAAGAGCTACTGCAGGCGTCTTACTCTCAGGTGCAAGGGTGATTGGCTCAGAAACTGCTTTCTCTGCCGGTTGGGGCTCGCTTACAGGTTTAGGCTCGGCTAGGACTTGCAAGGATTTTCCAAACATCAGTGTGATAGCACTAACATTCTTCTCTTTTGGATTGGGAATTGTCTATAAAGGAAGTTGGCCAGAGCCTTTGGACTGCAACTGACTCACTGATGATGCCAATTACCTAATCTGAGTTTCCAGATTCTGCATGGTGGACTCTGCCCTCTATTGGAACTGAATGTTGTTGGTGGTCATCTGCTTCACCAAATCTTCCAATGAAGGCTTAGGTTTGGATGCTGACGGGCCGGCTGGCTGCTGCTAGAATGGTGACCTAGTTGGTTGAAACTGGCTTTGCCTAGCGGGTTGAAATTAGTTTTGTTGTTGGAATGGTTGCCTATACTGCTGTTGTGGCTGTTGTTGTGGTGCTGCGGCATTGCCATATCTGAAATTTGGATGATCTCTCCAACCAGGGTTATAAGTGTTGGAGTATGGATCATATTTGGGCTGCTGCTGTGGTTAGTATTGGGGTCTACCAGGAAAAACACCTGCTGCAGCTACAGAGGGATCCTAAAATCCAGAATCACCATCTTGAAGTGTATGACATGCATATATGGGATGAGATGGACAAGCACAAATGCCACACAAGCTTGCAGGTTGAGGTGTAGGTACTTGTTGTCCCACTGCCAACTACCTCACCAAGGAGGTCAATTCATCAAGTCTGTGTTCTATTCTTTGTTGGTCGGCAAGTGATACAACAACTTCATTGACTCCCTAGTGGAAGGAATCATCCTAACACCAAACTGCTGGGAATTTTCAGTTATATTGGTAATCAAAGCTCTGGCAACAGCTAGTGTTTTATCTACTAATGCTCCTCCACTAGCAGAATCAATGTTACTCCGGTCCGGAGGTGACCAGCCCTCATAGAAATATTGTATCAAAAGCTGATCACTTATCTGATGGTGAAGGCAGCTTGAGCACAGCTTGGTGAATCTTTCCCAATATTCATGGAACGTCTCCCCTGGCAATTGCCTTATGCCACAAATGTCTTTTTGAATTGCGGCAGTCCTTAATGCAGGGAAGAACTTTGCCAAGAACAGCTTCTTCATGTTACTCCAATTTCTCACTGAACCTTGTGATAAGTAAAAGAGTCAATCCTTAACTGCATCAGCAAGGGAGAAAAGGGAATGCTCTCAACTTGATATGCTCTTCAGAGATTCCTTGTGGCCTCATTGTGGAACGAACCACATGGAATTCCTTTAGATGTTTATAAGGATCTTCACCTGCACGGCCATGGAACTTTGGCAGCAAGTGTATCAATCCAGATTTCAATTCAAAAGCAAAATCAAGTTCAAGATATTGGATCCCTAAAGGTTGATAAACAACATCAGGGGTAGCCAATTCCTTAAGAGTTCTATTTCTAGCTTGCATATTATTATTATTTCTAGCCATGTTAGCATTATTAGCTCTATTAGCATTATCAACAGGATTAGCAATAGGAATAACAACAGGAGGTCTATTTTCAGCCATGGTCATATATTATCAGCTGCTCTATGTGCTCTAGCAAATGTATGCAACGTTCTCTCTATTTCAGGGTCAACTTCAAGTAATTCAAAAGGAGAAGACCTAGTCATACATCATGCATATTAGTGGCTGAATGCCTAAACACACCACAATACCCAAAAACATACAAAAAGGACATAATTTGACTAAAACAAAAACACACTAAAAGCACAAAAGAAAGGCGAAAACACACCAAAATAACACTAGAAAAGGTATCTAAAATTTTTGAAATTTTTTGAGACCACCACAGAATGAAAGCTGGATGAAAATGGAACTCAAAAATCAAATAAAAATATTTAAAAAATGGAAAAGTGGTCAAAAAAATCGAATTTGACTTAAAAACGAAAACATCATGGCATTAGTGATGAGTATTGATTGTTGGCCCATTTTCCTTCAACTAACCAAATTTCAGGTCAATCGGAGCACAAAAATTTGGCCGAAACCGTACACTCGAAAATCATTAATTCAAGCCAAAATGAAGGGAAAACAATGGGGAAATGATCCAAATCACCAGAATTCATAGAATGACAACCTAAAACATCTAGGAAAACCACAAAGCAAGAAAAACAGTGGCCACAGGTCTCACACAGATGACAGAATTGGCCAAAAAGTAATGGAAAATTGGCCTAAACTGTAAAAAGAACACAAACACACACACAAGCACGGTGAATCAGGGAGAAGTTAAAAATTAGTTTCACTACTAATAATATTGATTCAAAATTAGAATAATCCCCGGCAACGGCACTAAAATTTGATGAGCTGCCGAGGCTCTCCAAATTAGTGAAAGTTTAAAGTCGGTTTACCAAAGCTACTTGTAGCATAAGGCAACACCAGGTCGAACCAAATGATTAATCTAGTTAGGGAATCCAATTAGGAAGTTAATTAAACAGGGGGGGTTTGTTTGTATAAGTGATCAATAGACAATGATTAAAAGTGGTAAACCTTAAGGAAAGCAACCAATCCAAGTCTAACTAATTATGATTTTAATCCATCCTTGATTTCAAAGAATCCATTCAATTATTAACCTAGTTCTTGGCCTTAGAATACATCAAGAAGCCTCTCAGTGCTCTATGGATGTCCATTGGTTAAGCAACCAGAATTTGGATTAACTAAGACTAAATGAATTAAGCACTCATTCAAATCAAGTTTTACCTAAGTCCAGAATCCAGCCAAGGTAATTAATCCGTCCAAAAGCTTAGAAACATTAAGGCCCATGGGAATAAGTGTGCCCTAAGGGCAGTTTGGGTGTGCATGTATTTTTGGAGGTTTATATGCTCAAGAGGAGGCATCCGAAATGGTATTAGGCATTAGGATATTTTAGACAGCTTTTCTTGTTTTCTTAGTCTTTAAGTTTTCTCTCTAGATATTTTTGTAAACTTCGTTCCTCTTGTTCATGGAGGGCTGAATACTCAAATCAATCCTAGTTTTGGCTGTTCTGATTATTGATTCTGAGATTATGCTTTGATTGTTATTCATTTAGTGGTTAATCTATTTCTTTGCTTCCTCTGAAATATTCTGTTTGAATTGCTTAAATTTGGATTTAGATTTTCATGTGTTGATTGCTTAATTACATGTGATAAAAGAGAAAATTAAAGGTTAATCAATGTTTCTAAGCTTTTGGACGGATTAATTACCCTTGGCTGGATCATGGACTTAGGTTAAACTAGATTTGAATGAGTGCTTAATTCATTTAGTCTTAGTTGATCCGAATTCTGGTTGCTTAACTAGTGGATATCCATAGAACACTGAGAGGCTTCTTGATGTGTTTGAAAGGCCAAGAACTAGGTTAATAATTGAATGGATTCTCTGAAATCAATGATGGATTAAAATCAGAATCAGTTAGACTTGGATTGATTGTTTTCCTTAAGGTTTACCACTTATAATTAATTTCTGTTAATCACTTGAACAAAACAAACCCTTATGTTTATATGTTTCTTAATATGATTCACTACTTAGAGTAATCCTTTGGTTTGACTTGGTGTTGCCTTTTGCTACAAGTAGTTTTGGTAAACCGACTATAAATTTTACTAATTTGAGGAACCTTGGCAACTCATCAGGGACTAAAACTCCAACATCTGATTATGTGCCGGGTTGGAAGGCTAGGAACCCTGTCCATGGGCTGAGTCCAATAGGCCAGCCTCAAAACCCATGTCATAAACCCAACCTTTCTTGTTCTTCCTGCTAACGACATCGAGTCATATGTTGTTGTCGTTGACAAAAGATGAAGAGGATTGGGCTTGGCTATTAGACTGGCGCCTCTTATACTTAGTCTGCATAGATAAAAGAATAAAGTTAATAAGAAATAATAAACTTATAATTAAAATTTTTAAACCTCTTAAATAACTTCCAAAATACTTACATAAGTAGACTGAGCCCATGGATGGACCCAACCCTTGTTGGCACTATGCTGAATATGACAAAAGACCTCTGGTGCGTTGGGCTCTCTTCCTAATTTCTTCATCTACAAAAAAAAATAAACTGTTAATAAACAGAAATAACTTAATTTTTAAACATATCTTAAATGAAAGAAGGTTTTTAAATAAAAACTTACCAACCTCCTCTTTTGTTTGGAGACGATGATCAAACCGCCCCTGTGGTAGGCCTGGCCCTGATCTAAGAAGCGGTTCTTCTTATTCCGCTCTGAGACTACCCAGTACTTTTTGGAGGCCCATTTAATTGTCAAGGCCCCCAGCACAGAAGGTTACAACCAGTTGCCCTTCGACTTCCCCTTCTTGATTTCTCAGAAGCAGGCGCAAATGTTATCGATGCACTTTGCAAGCCAAATCTTATTAATCTGGCTCTTAAATTACGGGTACCAAGTACATTTCATCTGCATTAGAAAACAAAAGATGAAGGATAGTAAAATTGAAATTAAGCTAGCTTAAAATAAAATAAAATTAATTAAGTCAAAATTATTAACTTGAACTTTGTCCACTAGAGTTCCTTCACCTCAATAGGAACAGAGGTGAGATCGGTCCAGTTGCTCTCATATTTTGACTTATAGATAGTCAAAATAATGTTAATATGATGGAAGAAAGTTGTATAAAAAAAATAAATTCTTATCAATCAGAAATAATAAACTTAAAACCATAAAAATATCAAAACTAGGTATTAGAAAATACTTACTCCTTCTTCCCATATGGCCAGATCCACATCTAACTATCGGCCATTAGGGAATCGGGCGATGGAGACTTTGAAATACTCTGAGTGGTATGCAACGACCCTACAGCAGCTAACACTGTGGATCCTGGGGTGGGGGCTCCTGATGAGTTCCCCTCATCCGTTGCACTGGACGACGGTGTGTGTGCTAACCCTAGGGTCGGCATAAACTAGGACAAGGTTGGGTCGGTCTGAGAAGGCTAAGCCATAGCCTTACCCTTGTCCTTCCTGGAGGGCTCAGATGCTGTAGATGACCGCCGACGATTGCCTAACATTTTTCATACAAAAACAATATTCATAAGGGAATTATGTATAAAATAAAATCAGTCGCCTTACATTTTCATAACCCAAACTCTAAATCCTAACCCTAAACCTTAACCCTAACCCTATAAACCCTAAACTCCAAACCCTAACACTAGACCCCTTACAACCTAAACCCTAACCCTTTACCCCTTAAACCTTAAACCTTAACCTTAGCCCTTGATCCCCTAAATCCTAAACCTAACCCTAGACCCCTTAAACCTTAAACTTAACCCTAACCCTAAACCTTAGCCTTTGATCCTTTAAACCCTAAACCATAATCCTAAACCCCTTCCTTAAACCCTAAATTACCATAACCAAAACCTTAAATCTTAACCCTAAACACTAAATCCCTAAACCCTAAATAAAAAATTTGGCAAAGTTTCCCCTAAAACTTGAAAAATCCAAGAATTAAAAATTCCACACAATTACACATGAACTCAGTCACAACAAAACCATTCATTTTATAACTTAAAATTAACTACCTATATAAGTTAATATTTCACAACAATAGGAAAAATTACAAAACAAATTCTATACCATTCATAAAAATTCTACAATTACCCCACATCAATATAACAAAACCCTAAACCTAATCATAACAGATTATAAAAATAGAATTTCAATTAATTTCACACAAGAATTCCATAGAATTGTAACATAACCAGTTATACCTCTCTTCAATTTTGAACCAAGACTAGCTATAATCATTACAATTTCATAATTGTAACTTTATCTCCATTATTAAGCATCTCTTAACTATATTTGACAATCTTAAGTTTCAAATCTTTGATCATATCACCAGTCATTCTACTAATTTTTCATAGAAAATACATAAAAAATTATAGAGAAGCTTGGATAGTGAAACCTACCTCAAAGAGCTAGTAATCATAAAACTAAACCGCTAAGCTAGGAAATGAAGTTCTGCATCGCAAAACCTAACTCCAAGGATGAAAAATGGCCAGAAAATGCCTAGGTAGAGAGAGAGCACAAAGGAGAGAAGAAATGAAGGTTTTCTGAAAATGGAGGCTATGGCAGCGGGAGGAGGAATATATGCAAGTTCTCATGGATCTTTTCATGGAATTTGTCCGTGAGAAAAAACCCTAGAATTCAAATTTTAAGTGAAACGGTGCACTTTTTTTTCTCACAGAATTTCTCACAGAACTTAAAGGATATGAGAAATTCTGTGAGAAACCTTGAATTGCCTCACAAGAAGTGTCCATGAGAAAACTAAAGCATTTATGCAGATGGTTAGGACTTCATTTCTCACGGAAGTTCTCACAGATGTGTCTCACGACCTTTTATTCCATTAGAAAGTTCATGAGAAATATATCAACAGTAACATTTTGTGAGAAAATCCGTGAGAAATGTAGCCTTTTTCTCACGGACTTATTGTCCGTGAGAAATTTCTGCGAGTAAACACGAATTTTCTTATAGTATATTAACTTAGGTATTCAAATTTATTTTCTAAAAAAATAAAAGAAAAAATTGATATTAAGACTTATATTTTAAGTAACATCAAAATATAAATTTGTGAAAAATAACGGCATACACAAGA
>QAOA01002974.1:14931-31170 GCA_003255065.1 Cercis canadensis
AGTATTTTATACGGGTGTTGTGGGGTGCTTAACACCTTCCTTAAACACAAATTGACTCCCAAACTATCTTTGATTCATTGATGAGCTGCCGAGGCTCTCCAAATTAGTGAAAGTTTAAAGTCGGTTTACCAAAGCTACTTGTAGCATAAGGCAACACCAAGTCGAACCAAGGGATTAATCTAGTTAGGAAATCCAATTAGGGACTTAATTAAACAGGGGGGGTTTTGTTTGTATAAGTGATCAACAGACAATGATTAAAAGTGGTAAACCTTAAGGAAAGCGACCAATCCAAGTCTAACTAATTATGATTTTAATCCATCCTTGATTTCAAAGAATCCATTCAATTATTAACCTAGTTCTTGGCCTTAGAACACATCAAGAAGCCTCTCAGTGCTCTATAGATGTCCACTGGTTAAGTAACCAGAATTTGGATCAACTAAGACTAAATGAATTAAGCACTCATTCAAATCAAGTTTTACCTAAGTCCAGAATCCAACCAAGGTAATTAATCCGTGCAAAAGCTTAGAAACATTAATTAACCTTTAATTTCCTCTTTTATCACATGCAATTCAGCAATCAACACATGAAAATCCAAATCCGAATTTAAGCAATTCAAATAGAATATTTCAGAGGATGGAAAGAAGTAGATTAACCACTAAATGAATGACATTCAAAGCATAATCTCAGAATTAATAATCAGAACAGCCAAAATCTGGATTGATTTGAGTAACTAGCCCTCCATCAACAAGAGGAACAAAGTTTACAAAGAACTTAGAGAGAAAACTTAGAGAGAAAGAAAAGTAGAAAAGCTATCTACAAAATATTCTCATGAATTTCGGCTGCCTCTTTCTGAGCATATAAACCTCCAAAAATGCATGCACACCCAAACTGCCCTTAGGGAACATGCATTCCCATGGGCCTTAGCTTTCATTGGGCTTTGGTTTGGGCTCAATTGGACTTGTAATGAAGAAGTTAGGCCCATTTAAGTGTCAATAGGTCTCTGGAACCATCAGCCAACTTCAACAGGCAATAAGACCATCTAAACTATACAATTTGGTGAACTGGTCCTCCTAAGAATTGAAGCTCTACGTCTTAGCCTTCCAATGGGACCAGTTTAAAGTCCATACGACACCTAAAGATCAAGTTATGGTCTACACACTGCATGTGGGTCAGGATCCTTCGACAACATCTCTTCTCTGGCTTCCAGGCTGCATACGATCAGCTAGACTTCCAAATTAGACTTAGGGCTCTGAATCAAAGTTGTAGAGCTTTCTCTTAGCTTTCCTACAAGGTAAGATTCAAAATTATTAGATATCTAGAACTCAAGTTATTGCTGAAAAATAGAGAGTGCATAAAATGCCAAGTATTGCTGAAAAATACATTTAGGCCCAATTGGATCCAAACTCATGAAATGTGGCCCAAACTCACTCAATTCAGCCCAAAAGAGGTTTAAAAGACCAAATATAAGGGTTAACTACTGCATAAAAAGTATGTTCATCAAATTTTCTCACACTTAGCTTTTGCTCGTCTCGGGCAAACTAGAATTCCAAAACTAAGAAACGAGGAAAAACAAACAAACTAACTCAAGAATTCCCAATGATATTCAAGAATTGCATAAGTTCAAAAACATGAAGAGCACTTAAAAATTCAAGGAAGTCACAGCATTCATGAAATAAAATTTCTTCACATCCAAAATCAACAATTAAGGTAACTTCAATTGAAAAACATAAGTCAAGAATGATAGATTCTCACAAGATATACTCTTAATCTCTCAAGTGTTTAGAAAGTAAGTATTTCACTCAATCAAACTCATGAAGAAATGCACTACCATAGGCTTGCTTATCTTCTACTTTTTCACTACTCAAACAAATGCATACACAAATCAAGAGGACTTTATTCAAGGTTGTAATAGGGCCAAGGTAAAGGGTAGGAAAAATATGGATATAACAAGCTAAGTACCCTAAGAGAATAAAAGAGCATTGGGGAGGAATTCAATTAACAAGCATGTAACTTTTCCCAATTTCCAAACATGTAAAACATACTCTCTTTTCTTTTCACATATTCCTTCCTTTTCCTTTTCCTTTCCTTTTTCACAATTCTGATTTTTTTTTTCTTTTTAATGAACCAATTGGCTTGTTTTTTTTTTCTTTCTTTCTTTCACATCTCACTTTGCACATTGCACAATAATTTTCACTACCTCTATACTTGTATTATTAATTACCCACAAGCATAAGAGTTCCTCCAAGATAATGAACTAATGCTCTCCCATTCCCAAAGGTAAGGTAACAACATGGTTTTTCACATAGGCACATAATGAGCTAAGACCAAAGACAGGCAAATAGGCTCAAGGGGGTAATCAAAGAAAAATAATACAAGGTTAGCTATTTAGCAAAGTAGATAAATCAAGAAAGAATGCCTCAATCATGTTCATGTATGCAAGTGAAAATGCAGCTTTAAAAAGAATCAAAGCAAGTTCTAGAGTGATCAAAATCCATGAGTGAAAATCACACTAGAAAGAAAAGAATGGCACAAATGCTAAATCCATCCATTAAAAGGCTCAAAATCTCACAAGGCATGCATCTATCAAACTTTAATCACTAATCCAACATCCAAAACCAAGCATGTGAAATTAAGGATGGAAAACAAGTTATTCAATCATGCTATGAACCTTGAATCGCAATTGCTTCAACTTACAACTTCACGAATTCTAAAACATCATTCGAAGACAATTAAAACAGAAAACAGCAAAGAGACTAAAAACAACAAAACAGAATTAACAAACCTAAATAAAAGCATAAAATAGTAAAGTGAACAAAAAAAAAAAAAAAAATTGACAAAAAAAAGAAAAAAAAAAACAGCAAGAACACTAAATAGAAAACAACAAAGTAATAATCAGTAAATTAAAAAGAAAACTGAACTTTAAAAATAGAATTAAAAACACACACAAAAACAGAAAAACAAAATGTAAACCTCCCTCACACTTAAATTTTACATTGTCCTTAATGTAAAAACTTCAAAAAGTAACAACATATAACAATTAACATCAAGTAGATAAGGACAAGTAAAATAAAATAGAGAAGAAATATCCTGATCAGGTGAGGTAGATTGCATCGTGCAAGTGGACCTCCTCCACTATATCCTCTTTAGCTCCCTCATAGAATGGCTTGAGGCGATGCCCATTCACTTTGAAAGCCTTGGTAGTGGACTCACTCGCTATCTCGACTGCACCATAAGGAAAAACCTTGGTGACAACAAAAGGACAAAGCCACCGAGAGCGGAGATTGCAGGGCATGAGCTTGAGGCGAGAGTTATACAGGAGAACTTTCTGGCCAATAGAGAATTCCTTCCTCAGCACCATGTTATCATGAAACCTCTTGGTCTTTTTCTTGTAGATGCGGGAGCTCTCATAAGCATCCAAACGAAGCTCCTTAAGCTCTTGGAGGTGAAGCTTTCTCTGGGATCCGGCTTAGCTCAAATCAAGGTTCCACTGCTTGACCACCTAATAAGCCTTGTGCTCAAGCTCCACTAGAAGGTGGCATGCTTTGCCAAAAGCTATCCGGTAAGGAGACATCCCAATAGGTGTCTTGAAAGCAGTCCAATATACCCACAGAGCATCCTCAAGTCAGAAACTCCAGTCCTTCCTATTAGGTTGGACAGTCTTCTCCAAGATATGCTTGATCTCCCTGTTGGAAACTTCAACTTGCCCATTGGTCTGAGGGTGGTAAGGGGTAGAAACCTTATGCATGACTCCATATTTCTTCATTAAAGCCGCCATGCTCTAGTTGCAGAAATGTGAACCCTGATCAGTGATGATGGCCCTAGGAATGCCAAATCTGCAGAAAATGTTTGATCTAACAAAATCCACAACAACTTTAGAATCATCAGTACGAATGGCTTTCGCCTCCACCCACTTAGACACATAATCAACAGCAAGTAAGATGTAAACAAAACCAAAAGAAATAGGAAAATACCTCATAAAGTCAATAACCCAGACATAAAAAATCTCACAAAATAGCAAAGGCTGCTGGGGCATCTCATGCCTATGGGAAATATTTCCGGTTCTCTAACATTATTCACAAGATTTATAAAATATATGTGCATCCCTAAATTAAGTGATCGAATACAATCCAGAGTCTAAGACTTTCCTAGCCGTACATTGAGGACCAAAATGTCCACCACAAGCAAAAGTATGGCAAAGACTAAGAACAAACTGGAACTCATTATCAGGCACACATCTCCTAAGTATTTGATCACTGCAAAACTTCCAGAGATAGGGATCATCCCACACATAATATTTTACCTCACTCTTTAACTTGTCTATTTGTGCACGTGTGAGGTGTGAGGACAAAGCATGGGTAACTAGATAATTCACAAGATCTGCATACTATGGAAACTCACCATGCAGCCCTAACAACTACTCGTTAGGAAAGAAATCCTGAATGGGCAGTGGATCAGGATCTCGCTCAATGCGGCTCAGGTGGTTAGCAACCAGGTTCTCTACTCCACTTTTGTCTCGGATCTCTACATCAAACTCTTGGAGCAGCAACATCCACCTAATCAGTCGTGGCTTGGCATCCAGTTTCTTCAAAAGATACTTTAGAGCTATATGATTTGAAAATACCACAACCTTAGAATCTATCAAATAAGACCTGAACTTATCTAATGCAAAAACAATAGATAAAAGTTCTTTTTCGGTGGTTGTGTAGTTTGCTTGAGCAGCATCTAGAGTTCTTGAAGCATAGTAAACCACATGGGAAACTTTGGCCACTCGCTGTGCCAAGACAGCTCCCAAGGCATAGTTAGAAGCGTTGCACATCAGCTTGAACAGAAATGTCCAATCAAGTGGCTGAATGATAAGGGTACTGGTCAGAGCTAGCTTAAGGCGGTTGAAAGCTTCCTTGCACTTCTGATCAAACAGAAACTCCACATCTTTTTGCAGAAGGTTGGACAGTGGGATGGCTATCTTGCTGAAGTCTCTGATAAAGCGCCGGTAGAAACTCCATGTCTAAGAAATGACCGAACTTCCCGCACGCATGTGTGGTAAGATAAAGCAGTAATGACATCAATTTTAGCAGGATCTACCTCAACTCCCTTCCTAGACACTACATGGCCTAAAACTATACCCTGCTCTATCATGAAATGACATTTTTCAAAATCCTAGACCCATCAGTTGTTCTGCACTCGGGTAGGTAGCAGCTCGTTATTCTAGTTTGCCACCACTGTAACCCAACATTTCATCGAGATGACCTGCACTAAGCGCACCCAAGTGCTGTCAGATATAGGATAAATGATGCCAGCTTACAGAAGCTTAGTCACCTCATTCTTTACCATGTCCAGAATGAGAGGGTTTAATCGCCTCTGGGGTTGCCTCACTGGTTTAGCGTCATCTTCAAGTAATATGTGATGCATGCATGTAGACGAACTAATGCCAGGAATATATGCTAACGTCCAGCCAATAGCTTGCTTGTGCTCTCGCAAAATCAATAGCAATCTTTCCTCTTGCTCAGGAAGTAAATTGTTAGCTACAATTACAAGAAGCTGCTCTGCAGATGCCAAATACGCATACTTTAGATGCTTAGGCAGAGGCTTCAACTCTAACTTGGGTGGCTGCACTACAAAGAGTAGTATTCTAGGTGGCTGAATTCCAATCTCTGCAGACTGAATCTCCTCATAAACAGCGACTACTGCCAGCTCTGGGGAACCAGAGTCATCATCACGTAGGAAGGTGGAGATCTCATCATAAATAGCACAGACAGAATCACCGTCACAATCAGTAATAGATTGGCATTGAACAAAATTATTAAAACCAGTCAAATTAGGTAAATCAACACACAAATGACGGTAGACATCCTCAACCAAATCATCAATCACATCAATGTGAAAAACAGAATGCTCATCCATGGGATGCTTCATAGCATAAAAAATATTGAACTGCACAACAGAATCTCCAAGCTCCATGGATAGAGTTCCCACATAGACATCAATCTTGGTCTGTGCGGTCTTGAGGAATTATCTGCCCAAAATGAGTGGAGCCTTGCTGGATTGTGAATGTCCCTCCATCTCTAGTATGTAGAAATATGTAGGGAAGATCAGCTCATCAACTCTAACTAAAACATCTTCAATCAATCCAGCTGGATATGCACTGCTCCTGTTGGCTAACTGAATCACAACTCCTATGACACTCAAGGGTCCAAGCCCGAGGGAACTAAAAATAGACATAGGCATGACATTTATATAAGCACCTAGATCTAGCATGGCATGCTCAAACTTGGAATTCCTTATAACACATGGAATTGTGAAAGTTCTTGGATCCTTGCATTTCTGAGGTAGAGGCTGAATAAGGGCTTAGACGTTTTGACTCATGCTGATTCTCTCATTACCCTTCTGCCGCCTCCTCTGGGTGCATAATTCCTTGAAAAATTTGGCATATTTAGGAATTTGCTTGATAGCATCCAGCAATGAAATTTTAGCTTCCACTTTCCTGAAAGTTTCCAGAAGCTCTCTATCCTTCTCAGCCTCATCTGTCTTCTTGGACTGAGTGGCTCTCTGTGGAAAGGGAAGAGCTATTGCAGACGTCTTGCTCTCAGGTGCAAGGGTGATTGGCTCAGAAACTGCTTTCTCTGCCAGTTGGGGCTCGCTTACAGGTTTAGGCTCGGCTAGGACTTGCAAGGATTTTCCAGACCTCAGTGTGATAGCACTGATATTCTTCTCGTTTGGATTGGGAATTGTCTATGAAGGAAGTTGGCCAGAACCTTTGGACTGCAACTGACTCACTGATGATGCCAATTACCTAATCTGAGTTTCCAGATTCTGCATGGTGGACTCTGCCCTCTGTTGGAACTGAATGTTGTTAGTGGTCATCTGCTTCACCAAATCTTCCAATGAAGGCTCAGGTTTGGATGTTGACGGGCCGACTGGCAGCTGCTAGAATGGTGACCTAGTTGGTTGAAACTGGCTCTGCCTAGCGGGTTGAAATTGGTTCTGTTGTTGGGAGGGTTGTTGTTGTGGTGCTGCAGCATTGCCCTATCTGAAATTTGGATGATCTCTCCAACCAGGGTTATAAGTGTTGGAGTATTGATCATATTTGGCCTGCTGCTATAGTTAGTATTGGGGTCTACCAGAAAAAACACCTGCTGCAGCTACAGAGGGATCCTGAAATCCAGAATCACCATCTTGAAGTGTATGGCATGCATATGTGGGATGAGATGGACAAGCACAAATGCCACACAAGCTTGCAGGTTGAGGTGTAGGTACTTGTTGTCCCACTGCCAACTACCTCACCAAGGAGGTCAATTCATCAAGTCTGTGCTCCATTCTTTGTTGGTCGGCAAGTGATACAACAACTTCATTGACTCCCTAGTGGAAGGAATCATCCTAACACCAAACTGCTGGGAATTTTCAGTTATATTGGTAATCAAAGCTCTGGCAGCAGCTAGTGTTTTATCTACTAATGCTCCTCCACTAGCAGAATCAATGTTACTCCAGTCCAGAGGTGACAAGCCCTCATAGAAATATTGTATCAAAAGCTGATCACTTATCTGATGGTGAAGGCAGCTTGAGCACAGCTTGGTGAATCTTTCCCAATATTCATGCAACGTCTCCCCTGGCAGTTGCCTTATGCCACAAATGTCTTTTTGAATTGCGGCAGTCCTTAATGCAGGGAAGAACTTTGCCAAGAACAGCTTCTTCATGTCACTCCAATTTCTCACTGAACCTTGTGATAAGTAAAAGAGTCAATCCTTAACTGCATCAGCAAGGGGGAAAAGGGAATGCTCTCAACTTGATATGCTCTTCAGAGATTCCTTGTGGCCTCATTGTGGAACGAACCACATGGAATTCCTTTAGATGTTTATGAGGATCTTCACCTGCACGGCCATGGAACTTTGGCAGCAAGTGTATCAATCCAAATTTCAATTCAAAAGCAATATCAAGTTCAAGATATTGGATCCCTAAAGGTTGATAAACAACATCAGGGGTAGCCAATTCCTTAAGAGTTCTATCTCTAGCTTGCATATTATTATTATTTCTAGCCATGTTAGCATTATTAGCTCTATTAGCATTATCAACAGGATCAGCAATAGGAATAACAACAGGAGGTCTATTTTCAGCCATGGTCATATATTATCAGCTGCTCTATGTGCTCTAGCAAATGTATGTAACGTTCTCTCTATTTCAGGGTCAACTTCAAGTAATTCAAAAGGAGAAGACCTAGTCATACACCATGCATATCAGTGGCTGAATGCCTAAACACACCACAATACCCAAAAACATACAAAAAGGACATAATTTGACTAAAACAAAAACACACTAAAAGCACAAAACAAAGGCGAAAACACACCAAAATAACACTAGAAAAGGTATCTAAAATTTTTAAAAAATTTTGAGACCACCACAGAATGAAAGCTAGATGAAAATGGAACTCAAAAATCAAATAAAAAATATTTAAAAAATGAAAAAGTGGTCAAAACAATCGAATTTGACTTAAAAACGAAAACATCATGGCATTAGTGATGAGTATTGATTGTTGGCCCATTTTCCTTCAACTAACCAAGTTTCAGGTCAATCGGAGCACAAAAATTTGGCCGAAGCAGTACACTCGAAAATCACTAATTCAAGCCAAAATGAAGGGAAAACAATGGGGAAATGATCCAAATCACCAGAATTCACACAATGACAACCTAAAACATCTAGGAAAACCACAAAGCAAGAAAAACAGTGGCCACATGTCTCACACAGATTATAGAATTGGCCAAAAAGTAATGGAAAATTGGCCTAAACCGTAAAAAGAACACAAACACACACACAAGCACGGTGAATCAGGGAGAAGTTAAAAATTAGTTTCACTACTAATAATATTGATTCAAAATTAGAATAATCCCCGGCAACGGCGCCAAAATTTGATGAGCTGCCGAGGCTCTCCAAATTAGTGAAAGTTTAAAGTAGGTTTACCAAAGCTACTTGTAGCATAAGGCAACACCAGGTCGAACCAAAGGATTAATCTAGTTAGGGAATCCAATTAGGGAGTTAATTAAACAGGGGGGTTTGTTTGTATAAGTGATCAATAGACAATGATTAAAAGTGGTAAACCTTAAGGAAAACAACCAATCCAAGTCTAACTAATTATGATTTTAATCCATCCTTGATTTCAAAGAATCCATTCAATTGTTAACCTAGTTCTTGGCCTTAGAATACATCAAGAAGCCTCTCAGTGCTCTATGGATGTCCATCGGTTAAGCAACCAGAATTTGGATCAACCAAGACTAAATGAATTAAGCACTCATTCAAATCAAGTTTTACCTAAGTCCAGAATCCAGCCAAGGTAATTAATTCGTCCAAAAGCTTAGAAACATTAAGGCCCATGGGAATAAGTGTGCCCTAAGGGCAGTTTGGGTGTGCATGCATTTTTGGAGGTTTATATGCTCAAGAGGAGGCATCCGAAATGGTATTAGGCATTAGGATATTTTAGACAGCTTTTCTTGTTTTCTTAGTCTTTAAGTTTTCTCTCTAGATATTTTTGTAAGCTTCGTTCCTCTTGTTCATGGAGGGCTGAATACTCAAATCAATCCTAGTTTTGGCTGTTCTGATTATTGATTCTAAGATTATGCTTTGATTGTTATTCATTTAGTGGTTAATCTATTTCTTTGCTTCCTCTGAAATATTCTGTTTGAATTGCTTAAATTCGGATTTGGATTTTCATGTGTTGATTGCTTAATTACATGTGATAAAAGAGAAAATTAAAGGTTAATCAATTTTTTTAAGCTTTAGGACAGATTAATTACCTTTGGCTGGATCCTGGACTTAGGTTAAACTAGATTTGAATGAATGCTTAATTCATTTAGTCTTAGTTGATCCGAATTCTGGTTGCTTAACCAGTGGATATCCATAGAACACTGAGAGGCTTCTTGATGTGTTTTAAAGGCCAAGAACTAGGTTAATAATTAAATGGATTCTCTGAAATCAAGGATGGATTAAAATTAGAATCAGTTAGACTTGGATTGATTGTTTTCCTTAAGGTTTACCACTTATAATTAATTTCTGTTAATCACTTGAACAAAACAAACCCCCATGTTTATATGTTTCTTAATATGATTCACTACTTAGACTAATCATTTGGTTCAACTTGGTGTTGCCTTATGCTACAAGTAGTTTTGGTAAACCGACTATAAATTTTACTAATTTGAGGAACCTCGGTAGCTCATCAGGGACTAAAACTCCAACATCTGATGATGTGCCGGGTTGGAAGGCTAGGAACCCTGTCCATGGGCTGAGTCCAATAGGCCAGCCTCAAAACCCATGTCATAAACCCAACCTTTCTTGTTCTTCCTGCTAACGACATTGAGTCATATGTTGTTGTCATTGACAAAAGATGAAGAGGATTGGGCTTGGCTATTAGACTGGCGCCTCTTATACTCAGTCTGCATAGATAAAAGAATAAAGTTAATAAAAACTAAGAAACTTATAATTAAGATTTTTAAACCTCTTAAATAACTTCCAAAATACTTACATAAGTAGACGGAGCCCATGGATGGACCCAACCCTGGTTGGCACTATGTTGAATATGACAAAAGACCTCTGGTGCGTTAGGCTCTCTTCTTAACTTCTTCATCTAAAAAAAAAAAAATAAACTATTAATAAACAGAAATAACTTAATTTTTAAACATATCTTAAATGAAAGAAAGTTTTTAAATAAAAAACTTACCAACCTCCTCTTTTGTTTGGAGACGATGATCGAACCGCCCTTATGGTAGGCCTGGCCCTGATCTAAGAAGCAGTTCTTCTTATTCCGCTCTGAGACTACCCAGTACCTTTTGGAGGCCCATTTAATTGTCAAGGCCCCCAGAACATAAGGTTACAACCAGTTGCCCTTCGACTTCCCCTTCTTGATTTCTCAGAAGCAGGCGCAAATGTTATCGATGCACTTTGCAAGCCAGATCTTATTAATCTGGCTCTCAAACTATGGGTCCCAAGTACATTTCATCTGCATTAGAAAACAAAAGATGAAGGATAGTAAAATTGAAATTAAGTTAGCTTAAAATAAAATAAAATTAATTAAGTCAAAATTATTAACTTGAACTTTGTCCACCAGAGTTCCTTCACCTCAATAGGAAGATAGGTGAGATTGGTCCAATTGCTCTCATATTTTGACTTATAGACAGTCAAAATAATGTTAATTAGATGGAAGAAAGTTGTATAAAAAAAATAAATTCTTATCAATCAGAAATAATAAACTTAAAACCATAAAAATATCAAAACTAGGTATTAGAAAATACTTACTCCTTCTTCCCGTATGGCCAGATCCACATCTAACTATCGGCCATTAGGGAATCGGGCGATGGGGACTTTGAAATACTCTGAGTGGTATGCAACGACCCTACAGCAACTAACATTATGGATCCTGGGGTGGGGGCTCCTGATGAGTTCCCCTCATGCGTCGCATTGGGTGACGGTGTGTGTGCCAACCCTACGGTCGGCATATGGTCTGAGAAGGCTAAGCCATAGCCTTACCCTTTTCCTTCCTGGAGGGCTCAGATGCTGTAGATGACTGCCGACGATTGCCTAACATTTTTCATACAAAAACAATATTCACAAGGGAATTTTGTATAAAATAAAATTAGTCGCCTTACATTTTCATAACCCAAACTCTAAATCCTAACCCTAAACCTTAACCCTAACCCTATAAACCCTAAACTCCAAACCCTAACACTAGACCCCTTACAACCTAAACCCTAACCCTTTACCCCTTAAACCTTAACCCTAGCCCTTGATCCCCTAAATCCTAACCCTAACCCTAGACCCCTTAAACATTAAACTTTAACCCTAACCCTAAACCTTAGCCTTTGATCCTTTAAACCCTAAACCATAATCCTAAACCCTTTCCTTAAACCCTAAATTACCATAACCCAAACCTTAAATCTTAACCCTAAACACTAAATCCCTAAACCCTAAATCAAAAATTTGGCAGAGTTTCCCCTAAAACTTGAACAATCCAAGAATTAAAATTCCACACAATTACACATGAACTCAGTCACAACAAAACCATTCATTTTATAACTTAAAATTAACTACCTATATAAGTTAATATTTCACAACAATAGGAAAAATTACAAAACAAATTCTATACCATTCATAAAAATTCTACAATTACCCCACATCAATATAACAAAACCCTAAACCTAATCATAACAGATTATAAAAATAGAATTTCAATTAATTTCACACAAGAATTCCATAGAATTGTAACATAACCAGTTATACTTCTCTTCAATTTTGAACCAAGACTAGCTATAATCATTACAATTTCATAATTGTAACTTTATCTCCATTATTAAGCATCTCTTAACTATATTTGACAATCTTAAGTTTCAAATCTTTGATCATATCACCAGTCATTCTACTAATTTTTCATAGAAAATCCATAAAAAATTATAGAGAAGCTTGGATAGTGAAACCTACCTCAAAGAGCTAGTAATCATAAAACTAAACCGCTAAGCTAGGAAATGAAGTCCTGCATCGCAAAACCTAACTCCAAGGATGAAAAATGGCCGGAAAACGCCTAGGTAGAGAGAGAGCACAAAGGAGAGAAGAAATGAAGGTTTTCTAAAAATGGAGGCTATGGCCGCGGGAGGAGGAATATATGCAAGTTTTCTCATGGACCTTTTCATGGAATTTGTCTGTGAGAAAAAACCCTAGAATTCAAATTTTAAGTGAAACGGTGCACTTTATTTTTCTCACAGAATTTCTCACAGAACTTAAAGGATATGAGAAATTCTGTGAGAAACCTTGAATTTCCTCACGAGAAGTGTCCATGAGAAAACTAAAGCATTTACGCAGACAGTTGGGACTTCATTTCTCACGGAAGTTCTCACAGACGTGTCTCACGACCTTTTATTCCATTAGAAAGTTCATGAGAAATATACCAACAGTAACATTTTATGAGAAAATCCGTGAGAAATGTAGCCTTTTTCTCACGGACTTATTGTCCGTGAGAAATTTCTGCGAGTAAATACGAATTTTCTTATAGTATATTAACTTAGGTATTCAAATTTATTTTCTAAAAAAAAAAGAAAAAATTGATATTAAGACTTATATTTTAAATAACATCAAAATATAAATTTGTGAAAAATAACGGCATACACAAGAGTGAAAAAAAAAATTAAATCCACTTTTGGTCCCTCTTATTTGGCAAATATTTTAATTTTAACCCATAAATTTAGCAAAAGTTTCAATTTTGTCCCTATAATTATAACTGCTGACCAAACCACATGGCTTGTAAGTTTCGTGTTTGATCTTAAAATCGTAGCCAAAAACTACACCAAATCTACCCATTGTTATGAATTGGATTTAAACATTCTTAACATCCCCTTCTATAAAATTTATTTGGCAATCCTGTTGCTGCACAATGATTGTGAACTCTCTTAAAGCAAAAACTTTCAACTTTCAAGGAGAGCTGAAAAGTGGAACTTTCTCACTTGACCTATTATGATCACATCACATAATCCTCCAAGCTTCCACGAAATTAATTTTAACCCCTTGTCAGGGGAGGAGATCGTTAAGAGTCATGATTGGATTATGGGCATTTTAGACTTTTCTTACTTTCTAGTCTTGTCTATACATACATAGAACAACGCACATAATAGAGATATATAAAAGTGTTGCCTATTAGTAATCAAAAACATTTGGAAAGGGGCATTAAAATGCCATAAAGGGCAGACTTTAAAAATTTGTTGGAAAAATTGAAGTTGGTTTGTAAATATTAAAGTGAAATAGTGCATATGGAAAACAATGAAGAATTGTGCCTCTCTAAGAATGAAAAATTGTGTCTCTTCAAGTATGAAGAATTATGTCTATTCAATGTGAAATCTTAACATCCCCTTCTATAAAATTTATTTGGCAATCCTGTTGCTGAACAATGATTGTGAACTCTCTTAAAGCCACAACTTTCAACTTTCAAGGAGAGCTGAAAAGTGGAACTTTCTCACTTGACCTATTATGATTACATCACATAATCCTCCAAGCTTCCACGAAATTAATTTTAACCCCTTGTCAGGGGAGGAGATCGTTAAGAGTCATGATTGGATTATGGGCATTTTAGACTTTTCTTACTTTCTAGTCTTGTCTATACATACATAGAACAACACACATAAATAGAGACATATAAAAGTGTTTCCTATTAGTAATCAGAAACATTTGGAAAGGGGCATTAAAATGCCATAAAGGGCAGACTTTAAAAATTTGTTGGAAAAATTGAAGTTGGTTTGTAAATATTAAAGTGAAATAGTGCATATGGAAAACAATGAAGAATGGTGTCTCTCTAAGAATGAAAAATTGTGTCTCTTCAAGTATGAAGAGTTATGTCTATTCAAAGTGAAGAGGTATATGCTTGTAGTGATGTGTCTATTCATTTTTAATAAATAGATGTGTCTATTCAAATGATCCACGTTTGAAACCTATAGCATCCCAAATTTTGGAAAGGGGCAAAACAATTTGGAGAAAATGCACTTTGATTGTAAAGCAAGCATCACCTCTATAGTTAACTACTTCATGTACTCAAGAATAAGAAATTTTACCTTCTATATGTGTAACAATTGGAAGACTACCACAAATTTTTAAAAGCTTCCCTTAGATTATTATATGAAACTTATAAATTTGTGCAAAATTTAAAAGTATATGAAAGAACTATTGTATTTTGGTTGGTAGCAGTTAATATGTCTAATAAAACGTTATCTAAGACTCTATTGTAAATAGAAAATAATGACAATATAATCCACATGATACATCTTGTCTCAACTATGAATCTATGTCTACATCTCTTTCTCCATTTCTTCAATAATAAATTTATAATAAACATTACGCTAGAAAAAGACTACAATATGCATTTTCTTGAGTGTGTAGTTGAAACCTGTTATACGGACAAAAGAGCAACTAAACACATTTCTATCTTTATATAATGTAATGTTGTATTATATTTGGCAGAATTGGGTTTTGATGGCAATATATTATGTAACTATCTTCTTCTTTTTTCCTTAAATCCTCTACTGGTAATCTAGTTTGCTGAAAGTTATAATTTTGTTTTAAATTGACAAATGCCATTTTGGTTTCAAAATTGAGTCGCCATTCAAATCTAGACAAAATGTGGTGATCACAGCACATAATCCTCCAAGCTTCGATGTTAGGTGGATGAGAATGTTAAGAGTCATGTTTGGTTTAAGAGCATTTAAGATTTCTTACACTCTACTCTTGTCTATACATACTTATAAATACACACACAAACAGAGATATAGAATAGGTTTACCTATTAGTGATAAAACAAAATTGGAAAGGAGCGTTGAAATGGCATAAAGGGCGGGATTTAAAATCTATTGGAAAAATTAATGTTAGTTTGTAAATATTTAAGTGATAATATGTGTGGAAAACTATGAAGAGTTGTGTATCTTTCAGAATGAAAAAATGTATCTCTTCAAGTATGAGGAATTGTGTTTATTTAAAGTGAAGAGATCTATTCATGTTGTGAGGTGTCTATTCATTTTTAATGAATATTGTGTGTTGTGCTTTTTCATTTTAAAGAGTCATTTTTTAACAAAGAACAATTATGTTTGTTTAGAAAGATTGCGAATTCCTCTATAAATAAGAGGAACCAAGGGTTAAAGATTATGATGCCAACACGCAACATATTATCCACGAACTTCCCATAAATCATTCAGAATAATTTTGAAGTGATTTCCAAGAATTGCTGACAATAAATCTCTGGAGTTCTTAGATAAATCTTAGAGGCGAATTTACATGTGATTATACACATTTTCAGCACATACCAATTTTGTTTTTTGTTTGATTATTCTCTCTTTTATATTTCACTGGTTTTGAATCCATCTTTTATTCTCTGAATTATTTTTCTAACAAAATCTTACTTTGTTTTTAACCCTTAGGTAGATATAACTAAATTTTCTAGCTAGGATATGAAGGAATGGAGATGCAGACCTAGGACTTCACTTCATTTGACAAATTCTTAATCAAATTTTGCTGGGTGTGCTTGTGTTAAAATTCCAACTAGATTTTTGTTATTCTTTTTTATTATATCCAATTACTCTTGACTAATGATTATTGAAATAGAATAAGCAAATAATTATAAAGATTGATGATTATTTTTTTTTATGGACTTCTTTCTCCCTTTAAGAAAATGCAAGATTGTAAAAAAAATCGAATAAAAACCACATGCTTTTGTATGTATGTTTGATGTGCCAT
>QAOA01002976.1:0-21560 GCA_003255065.1 Cercis canadensis
TGTGAAGGGCTTGAAACTGACCACACCCGCACTTTTGATCCTATAGATTCAAAGTGAAAGATCGCTCACTAACATGTCTCATACAATCAAAAAGCTCCTCCACTTTAAAGGATCCATTGTCCCTATTAAATAGTATTGGCCGGTGTGATGATGCGCAACAGCTATTACGGGTCATTCTTTCCTCGGCATATTCAGTTCATGTTTGACCATTCACCAGCCTTGCCATAGCCAATTCCCGTCTCTCCATGAAAATATGATTCATCCTGTAGTACGTAGCTCTGACAAGGGCAGTGATAAGCATGTTGCGAGCACTTTTCAACATGTCGTTGATGAACAGTATTTTTATATATTAATTAATCCTCATTTTTAACCTTCTAATCCTATTTTGGACTTATTTGATTAGGCTTGGGTCATATTTCATTAATTAGGTTCAAATTAGGCTTAAGTGTGTTTTTCAGCATTATTAGGGTTTTGACACTATTCTGTATTTTCGGTATATCTTTAGTTATAGATGTCTAAAAATTATGATTCTTGCCTTGTAGGAAAGCTAAGAGGATTATCTACAACTTTCATTCAGACCTCCAAAGCCAATTTAGAAGTTCAGTGGATCAAATTTAACCCAGAAGTCAGAGTAGAGTGCTGCCGCTGGATCCTGACCTGCATGGTGTTTGGACCATAACTTGTGATGTACATGTCGTATGGACTTGAAACCAGTCCCATTGGAAAGTAAGGCACATGGCTTCAATTAGTATGAGGTTGATTCAACAAATTATGAAGTTAAGATGGTCTTATTGCCTGTCGAAAATGGCTGATTAGTCCAGAGACCTATATGGACCTAGATGGACTTAAATGGGCTTAACTTCCTCAATTCAGGCCCAATTAGGCCCAAATTGGAGCCCATTTGAAGCTGAGGTCCAGAGGTTTAAACTCGATTAAGGGTAAATTAGGTGTGCATGAAAGTTAGGAAGTTATAAGCAAAGAAATGAGCCAGACGAGTTATCAATTGCTAGACTAAGCAGCTTTTGTTTTCTTTCTTAAAAATTCTGGAGCCTTTTGATTTATGACTGCACTTCTCCATTGGAGCTTGGATTTCATGACCATGGAGGAGTAGAATCCTTGTAACCAAGTCAGACTCCCAATTAAATTCGGTTTTAATTTTGAGATTATGTTCTTAATTGGATTAAACTTAATGCAATTTCTTCTTCTTTGAATTTCTACCTTGCTTTAATCTTTGTATGAATTCATGGAGATCTTTGTGATTTATATGGATATTGAAGTAAGAAATAGAATTTAGATTGATCAATCTTTAATCTGTGGTTAGAATTCAAAGAAGCTATGCTATGTTAATTGATGTTCGGTTTTTAGATTAATCACTAATTGCTTAGTCTTTGTGATTACAAGATTAGTGATTGTATGTGGTTAATCGAATTCTAAGTGATAACTTAGTAGCAATAATTAGTCCCAATTAGAGATTTCGGTTGTGATTAAACTCAATTAGCATTGCTACATTAAAACTTAATCACTCATGTTATTCTAGGATGAATCAAACCGGTTTTTGATGGATGTCTAGCTAGGTTACGCTTTAATCAACTACATTAATCTTTGTTTAATTCTGCAATTTACTATTATAATCTTGTTTCAAAAATCTCATATTTTTAACTAGAAATTATTGATTACACATTGCATTCCTTGTGAGACAAACCCGGATTATGCCCTCTATTGCATTCTAATTAGGGGATTCGATTTAATTTAATTGGTTAAGCGACAACACCAATCAAATTCTGGCCTGTTGCTGGGGAATGTTAATGTTAGTTGATGATTTTAAGTTCATTGTGTGAATTCTAGTCATTTGCTCCCATTTCCCCCTTGTTTTCCTTACATTTTGGCTTGATTCACTAATTTTCGCGTGTACTGTTCTGGCCAAAATATTTTGCTCCGATTGACCTGAAACTTGGTCAGTTAAAGGAAAAGGGGCCAACAATCAATAGTCACAGCCATCTACGTTTTTAAGCCAAATTTCACTGTTTTTACCACTTTTTCATTTTTTAAAGATTTTTTATTTGATTTTTGAATTCCATTTAGTCTCAGATTTTACCCTGTGGTAGTAGAAAAATTTAAAAAAATATTTAGATAGGTCAACTAGTGTTATTTTGCTATCTTTTTGCTTTTGTTTAGTGCATTTTGTGTATTTCCATTTTAGTGCAATTTTGTCACCCTGTGTGTGTTAATTCTGTTTTAGTGTATTTTAGTACAATTCAAGTCCCTTGTATGAATTTTGGTGATTTGGTTCCATTTCCCCTTTGTTTTTCCTTTATTTTGGATTGAATTAGTTGATTCCTTAAATTGATTGCTTTGTTAAATTCGGATTACTTTCTGTCATTTACTTTATCATATATACTTTTTGTCATTTACTTTCTGTCATTTAATTTCTGTCATTTACTTTATGTCATTTACTTTCTGTCATTTAATTTCTGTCATTTACTTTATGTTATTTACTTTTTGTCATTTAATTTTTGTCGATTAATTTCTGTCAATTACTTTATGTCGTTTAATTTTTGTCATTTAATTTCTGTCGATTACTTTTTGTCATTTACTTTATGTCATGTAATTTCTGTCGATTACTTTCTGTCATTTACTTTTTGTCATTTACTTTCTGTTAATTACTTTATGTCTTTTACTTTTTGCTGATTACTTTCTGTTAATTACTTTATGTCGTTTACTTTCTGCTAATTACTTTCTGTCAATTACTTTTTGCTGATTACTTTCTGTCGATTACCTTCTGTTTTAGCCATTTTCTGTCCCTATTTCTGTGTTTCTTTCCTATTTTAGTGTGTTTTGACATTCTGCCAACCTTGTGTGCATGATGTATGACTCGGTCTTCTTACAATGATTTTTGTGATATTGATTGTGAGATTGATAAAACATTTCATAGCCGGCATAGACAAGCTAGGAGAAGAGTAGTTGTTGATCTTATTCTTAATCATGTTGTTGTTAATCCTGTTGTTCATAATTCTATTGACAACATGACTGACCATAACATAGATGATAGTGTGGATCATATTGTTAATGATGCTGCCAATAGGGCTGGACATAATGATATACATGTTAGACCTAGGACTCTTAAGGAGCTTGCTGCCCCATATGTGACATACCAACCTTTAGGCCTCCAATACCCTGAGTTAGATGCTTCTTTTGAACTCAAGTCCGAATTGATACACTTGTTGCCTAGATTTCATGGTCTTGTAGGTGAGGATCCCCTTAAGCACTTGAAGAAATTCCATGTGGTTTGTTCAACAATGAAGCCACAAGGAGTTTTTGAGGAGGACATTAAATTGAGGGGATTTCCTTTTTCCCTTGCGGATGCTGCAAAGGATTGGCTCTACTATTTCTCACAAGGCTCAGTGACAAATTGGAATGGGATGAAAAGACTCTTTTTGGAGAAGTTTTACCCTGCCTCTAGGACTGCTGCAATTAGAAAGGACATTTGTGGTATAAGGCAGCTTCCAAGAGAGACCTTGCATGAATACTGAGAAATGTTCAATAGGTTGTGCTCAAGTTGTCCCCACCATCAGATTAGTGACTAACTCTTAATTCAATATTTTTATGAGGGTCTAATGCCTATGGAGAGGAGCAATATTGATTCTGCTAGTGGAGGAGCATTGGTGGATAAGACACCTGCTGCAGCTAGGGATTTGATCTCTAATATGGCTGCCAATTCCCAACAGTTTGACACTAGGATGCATTCTGCCAATAAAGGGGTCAATGAGGTTAATGTGCACCCCGCTGACCAACAGAGGATGGAACATAGGCTTGATGAGTTAACCTCATTGGTGAGACAATTAGCCATGGGAAAACATCAACAGTCAGCCATGCCACCAGTGTAGCCAGTGCAGCCAGTGCAACCAATCCGAGTTTGTGGCATATGTTCTTGTTCTTCCCATTGCACTGATGCTTGTTGATGAACACATTTTTTATACAATAGTTATCCCTCATACTTAGTCTTTTAAACCTCTTTTGGGCTGAATTGCATACACTTAGACCTCATTTCATGACTTTGGATCCATTTGTGCTTAATTGCAATTTCCAGCAATACTGAGCATTTTATGTTGTCTCTGTGTTTCGTGCATATCTTGAGTTCTGGATGTCTAAAAATTCTGAGTCATACCTTGTAGGAAAGCTGAGAGAATTGTCTACAACTTTATTTTAGGGCTTCAAAGCCAATTCGGAAGTCCAGAAGGTCATATGCAGCCTGGAAGCCAGAGAAGACATGCTGTCGCAGGATCCTGACCTACATGCAGTGTTTGGGCCATAACTTGAGTTGTGAATGTCATATGCACTTGAAACTGGTACCATTGGAAAACTAACAAACAGATCTTCAATTGTTATGAAGACCAGTTCACCATATTTTACATTGAAGATGGTCTTATTTACGGTGGAAGTTGGCTAATGGTTCCAGACACCTATTGGCACTTAAATAGGCCTAACTTCCTCATGACAAGTCCAAATGGGCCTAAACCAAAGCCCAATTAAAGCTAAAGCCCATGGGAAAAAGTGTCCCTAATGGCAATTTAGGTGTACATGTAATTTTGGAGGTCTATATCAGCACAAAGGGGCAGCCGAAATTGATATGAAGTGAATTAGATATTTTAGACAGCTTTACTATTTCCTTAGTCTTTAAGTTTTCTCTTTAGATATTTTATAAGAACTTGGCTTCTCTTGTTTATGGAGGGCTAATTCATCAAATCAATCTAGGTTTTGGCTGTTCTGATTATTGGTTTTGAGATTATGTGTTGTTGTTATTCATTCAATGATTAATCTACTTCTTGCTTCCTCTGGACTAATCTGTTTGAATTGTTAAATTCGAATTTGGACCTTCATGTGTGATTGCTTAATTGCTTGTGATTAAAGAGGAACTTAAAAGGTTGATTAATGTTTCTGAGCTTTTGGATGGATTAATTACCTTGGCTGGATCATGGACTTAGGTAAAACTGGACTTGAATGTTTACTTAATTCATTTACTCTTAGTTAAAACCGAATTCTGGTTGCTTAACCAGTGGACATCCATAGAACATTGAGAGGCTTCTTGATATGTTTTAAAGGCCAAGAACATGGTTAATAATTGAATGGATCATTAGAAATCAAGGATGAATCAAAATCAGAATCAGTTAAGGCTTGGATTGGTTGTTTTCCTTTAGGTTACCACTTACAATTAATTTCTGTCAAGCACTTAAACCAAACAAAACCCCCCTGTTTACATGCTTCTTAATATGATTCACTAAATAGAACAATCCTTAGGTTCGACTTAGGGCTGCCCTATGCTGCAAATAGCTTAGGTAACCGACCTTAACTTTGATTAATTTGAGGAGCCTCGGCAGCTCATCAAATTTTGGCGCCGTTGCCGGGGATTATTCTAGCTTTGAATCAATATTATTAGTAGTAAAACTGACTTTTAACTTTCCCCTAATTCACCCTCCTTGTGTTTGAGTTTTTGTTCTTTTTAGGGTTTTGGCCACTTTTTCCATAACTTTTTGGCCAAGTATCCATTCTGTTTGAGGCCAGTGGCCATTGTTTTTCTTGATTTGAAGTTTCCTTAGATGTTTTATATTGTCATTAAGTGAATTCTGGCCATTTGGACCATTTCCCCCTTGTTTTTCCTTCGGTTTGGCTTGATTTAGATATTTCTGGTTCTACTGTTCAAAACAAATTTTTTTGCTCCGATTGACCTGAAACTTAGTCAGTTGAAGGAAAATGGCCTAACAACCAACACTCACAGCCTATGGCTGTGTGATCTATCTTTTTAAGCCAAATTCGACTGTTTTGACCACTTTTCCATTTTTTAAAGAATTTTTATTTGATTTTTGAGTTCCATTTTCATCCACCTTTTGTCCTGTGGTGGTAGAAAAATTTTAAAAAATGTTTAGATATCTTTTCTAGTCCTATTTTGGTGTCTTTTTACCTTTGTTTTGTGTTTTTGATGTGTTTCGATTTTAGCTAAATTCTGTCAGTTTTGTGTGTTTTTCTCTATTTTTGTGCATTATGGTGTGTTTAGGCATTTAGCCACTTGTTTGCATGGTGTATGACTAGGTCTTCTCCCTTTGTATTGCTTGAAGTAGACCCTGAAATAGAGAGAACCTTGCATACACTTAATAGAGCACATAGGGCTGAAGCTAGAACTCCTATTGTTATTCCTGTTGTTGATCCTGTTGATGAAGGTAATAGAGCTGATAATGCTAATAGAGCTGGAAATAATAATAATAACATGCAGCCTAGAGACAGAACTCTTAAGGAATTGGCCACCCCTGATGTTGCTTACCAACCTTTAGGGATCCAATATCCAGAGATTGATACTGCTTTTGAATTGAAATCTGGATTGATACACTTGCTGCCAAAGTTTCATGGTCTTGCAGGTGAAGATCCTCATAAGCATTTAAAGGAATTCCATGTGGTTTGTTCCACCATGAGGCCACAAGGAATTTCTGAAGAGCAGATCAAGTTAAGAGCATTCCCTTTCTCTCTTGCTGATGCAGCTAAAGACTGGCTCTTTTACTTGTCACAAGGTTCGGTCAGAAATTGGAGTGACATGAAGAAGCTGTTTCTGGCAAAGTTCTTCCCTGCATACAGAACTACTGCCATTCACAAAGACATATGTGACATAAGGCAACTGCCAGGGGAGACATTGCATGAGTATTGGGAGAGGTTTACCAAGCTGTGCTCAAGCTGCCTCCATCATCAAATAAGTGATCAGCTGTTGATACAATATTTCTATGAGGGCTTGTCACCTTCGGATAGAAGTAACATTGATTCTGCTAGTGGAGGAGCATTAGTGGATAAAACACCTGCTGCTGCCAGAGATTTAATTTCTAATATGGCAGAGAATTCCCAGCAGTTTGGTGTTCGGATGATTCATTCCACCAGGGGAGTAAATGAAGTTGGTGTATCACTTGCTGGCCAACAAAGAATGGAGCACAGACTTGATGAATTGACCTCCTTGGTCAGGCAATTGGCAGTGGGGCGACAAGTATCCATACCTCAACCTGCAAGCTTGTGTGGCATTTGTGCTTGTCCATCACATCCTACAGACGCATGCCCTACACTGCAAGATGGTGATTCTGGATTTCAGGATCCCTCTGTAGCTGCAGCAGGTGTTTTTCCTGGTCGATCCCCATACCAATCGCAGCAACAGCCTAGATATGATCCGTACTCCAACACTTACAACCCTGGTTAGAAGGATCATCCAAATTTCAGATATGGCAATGCTGCAGCACCACAACAGCAGTCCTCCCAACAACAGCCACAGTAACAGCAACAATATATGCAACCCTGGCAACAACAGAACCAATTTCAATCAGCCAGGCAGGGCCAGTTTCAACAAAACAGGCCACCATTCCAGTAGCAGCCTATGCAGCCAGCCAACCCGTCAACATCCAAACCTGAGCCTTCATTGGAAGATTTGGTGAAGCAGATGGCCACCAGCAATATCCAGTTCTAGCAGAGGGCAGAGTCCACCATGCAGAATCTGGAAATGCAGATTGGGCAATTGACATCATCAGTTAGCCAGTTGCAGTCCAAGGGTTCTGGCAAACTCCCTTCACAGACAATTCCCAATCCAAATGGGAGTAATGTGAGTGCTATCACATTGAGGTCTGCCAGATCCTTGCAAGAGCCAGCCGAGCCTCAACCTGCCAGTGAGTCCTAACCAGCAGGTGAAGCAGTTCCTGAGCCAATCAACCTTGCACCTGCGAGCAAGCTGCCTGCAGTAGCTCTTCCCTTTCCACAGAGAGCTACTCTGTCCAAGAAGCAAGATGAGACTGAGAAGGATAGGGAGCTTCTGGAGACATTCAGGAAGGTGGAAGTTAACATTCCCTTGCTGGATGCTATCAAGCAAATTCCTAAATATGCCAAATTTCTCAAGGAATTGTGCACCCAGAGGAGGAGGCTGAAGGGCAATGAGCGGATTAGCATGAGTCAGAATGTCTCAGCCCTTATTCAACCTCTGCCCCAGAAGTGCAAGGATCCAGGAACTTTCACAATCCCCTGTGTTATAGGCAATTCCAAGTTCGAGCATGCCATGCTAGATCTAGGCGCTTCTATCAATGTCATGCCTATGTCTGTTTTCAGTTCCCTTGGGCTTGGACCCTTGAATGCCACAGGAGTTATGATACAGTTAGCCAACAGGAGCAGTGCTTATCCAGTTGGATTGATTGAAAATGTGTTGGTAAGAGTTGATGAGCTGATCTTTCCAACAGATTTTTACATTCTGGAGATGGAAGGACAGTCACAATCCAGCAAGGCTCCACTCATTTTGGGCAGACCATTCCTCAAGACTGCGCGGACCAAGATTGATGTGTATGCGGGAACTCTATCTATGGAGTTTGGCGATTCTGTTGTGCAGTTCAACATTTTTGATGCTATGAGGCATCCCATGGATGAGCATGCTGTTTTTCACATTGATGTGATTGATGATTTGGTTGAGGATGTTTACCGTCATATGTGTGCTGATTTACCTGATTTGGCTGGTTTTGATGATTCTATTCAGTGCCAATCTTGTACTGATTGTGACGGTGATTCTGGCTGTGCTATTTGTGCTGAGATCTCCACCTTTTTACGTGATGATGACTCTGGTTCTCCAGAGCTGGCAGTAGCTGCTGTTCAGGAGGAGATTCAGTCTGCAGAGATTGACATTCAGCCACCCAGATTTCTGCCATCTGCAGTTCAGCCACCCAAGCTAGAGCTGAAGCCGCTGCCTAAGCATCTGAAGTATGCGTATTTGGCATCTGCAGAGCAGCTTCCAGTAATTGTGGCTAACAATTTACTTCCTGAGCAAGAGGAAAGATTGATGCGCATTCTGCGAGAGCATAAGCAAGCCATTGGCTGGACGTTAGCAGATATTTCTGGCATTAGTCCATCCACATGCATCATCGCATATTACTTGAAGATGGCGCTAAACCAGTGCGGCAGCCCCAGAGGCGATTAAACCCTCTCATCCTGGATGTGGTAAAGAAGGAGGTGACTAAGCTTTTGCAAGCTGACATCATTTATCCTATATCTGACAGCACTTGGGTGAGCCCAGTGCAGGTCATTCCGAAGAAATCCGGGGTTACAGTGGTGGCCAACCAGAACAACGAGTTGCTACCTACCCGAGTGCAGAATAGCTGGCGGGTCTGCATCGATTACAGGAGGCTCAATCAAGCCACCAGGAAGGATCATTACCCCCTACCGTTCATCGATCAAATGCTGGAGCGGTTAGCTGGGAAATCGCATTACTGCTTCCTGGATGGCTACACTGGGTACTTCCAGATTCATATAGCACCGGAGGATCAAGAGAAGACCACTTTTACATGTCCCTTCGGCACGTTTGCTTACCGGCGGATGCCTTTCGGCCTTTGCAATGCCCCTGGTACCTTCCAGAGGTGCATGGTAAGTATATTCTCTGATTTTTTAGAGGAGTGCATGGAGGTGTTTATGGATGATTTTATTGTTTATGGTTCTTCTTTTGATGACTGTCTGAGTAGCTTAGCTAGAGTACTACATCGCTGAATTGAGACTAACCTTGTCTTAAATTTTGAAAAGTGTCATTTCATGGTAGAGCAAGGTATAGTTTTAGGCCATATAGTATCTAGAAAAGGAGTTGAGGTAGATCCTGCTAAAATAGATGTCATTACTGCTTTATCTTACCCCACATGCGTGCGGGAAGTGCGGTCATTCCTTGGACATGTAGGTTTCTACCGGCGCTTTATCAGAGACTTCAGCAAGATAGTCATTCCGCTGTCTAGCCTTCTGCAGAAAGATGTGGAGTTTCTGTTTGACCAGAAGTGCAAGGAAGCTTTCAACCGCCTGAAGCTAGCTCTCACCAGTACCCCTGTCATTCAGCCACCTGATTGGACACTCCCATTCGAGCTGATGTGCGACGCTTCGAACTATGCCTTGGGAGCTGTCTTGGCGCAGCGTGTGGCCAAAGTTCCTCATGTGGTTTACTATGCTTCAAGAACTCTGGATGCTGCTCAAGCGAACTATACCACCACTGAAAAAAAAACTTTTATCTATTGTTTTTGCATTAGATAAGTTCAGGTCTTATTTGATAGATTCTAAAGTTGTGGTGTTTTCAGATCATACAGCTCTGAAGTATCTCTTGAAGAAACCAGATGCCAAGCCACGACTGATTAGGTGGATGCTGCTGCTTTAAGAGTTTGATGTGGAGATCCGAGACAAGAGTGGAGCAGAGAACCTGGTTGCTGACCACCTTAGCCGCATAGAGCGAGATCCTGATCCACTGCCCATTCAGGATTCCTTTCCTGACGAACAACTGTTAGGGCTGCATGGTGAGTTTCCATGGTATGCAGATCTTGTCAATTATCTAGCTGCCCATGCTTTGCCCTCACACCTCACACGTGCACAAATAGACAAGTTAAAGAGTGAGGCGAAATATTATGTGTGGGATGATCCCTATCTCTGGAAATTTTGTAGTGATCAAATTATTAGGAGATGTGTGCCTAATAATGAGTTTCAGTCTGTTCTTAACTTTTGCCATACCTTTGCATGTGGTGGACATTTTGGTCCTCAACGTACAGCTAAGAAGGTCTTAGAATCTGGATTGTATTGGGTCACTTTATTTAGGGATGCACATATATTTTGTAAATCTTATGAATAATGTCAGAGAACCGGGAACATTTCCCATCGGCATGAGATGCTCCAGCAGCCTTTGCTATTCTATGAGATTTTTGATGTCTGGGGTATTGACTTTATGGGGCCTTTTCTTGTTTCTTTCGGTTTTGTTTACATCTTACTTGCTGTGGATTATGTGTCTAAGTGGGTGGAGGCGAAAGCTACCTGTACTGATGATTCTAAAGTTGTTGTGGATTTTGTTAGATCAAACATTTTCTGCAAATTTGGCATTCCTAGAGCCATCATCAGTGATCAGGGTTCACATTTCTGCAACTGGACCATGGCGGCTTTAATGAAGAAATATGGCGTCATGCATAAGGTTTCCACCCCTTACCACCCTCAGACCAATGGGCAAGCTGAAGTCTCCAACAGGGAAATCAAGCGTATCTTGGAGAAGACTGTCCAACCTAATCAGCAGGACTGGAGTTTGCGACTCGAGGATGTTTTGTGGGCATACCGAACTGCTTTCAAGACACCTATTGGGATGTCTCCCTACCGGATAGTTTTTGGCAAAGCCTGCCACCTTCCAATGGAGCTTGAGCACAAGGCCTATTGGGCGGTCAAGCAGTGCAACCTTGATTTGAGACAAGCCGGGTCCCAAAGAAAGCTTCACCTCCAAGAGCTTGAAGAGCTTCGTTTGGATGCTTATGAGAGCTCTCACCTTTACAAGGAAAAGACCAAGCGGTTTCATGATAACATGGTGCTGAGGAAGGAGTTCTCTACTGGCCAGAAAGTTCTCTTGTATAACTCTCGCTTAAAGCTCATGCCTGGCAAGCTCTGTTCTTGGTGGCTTGGTCCGTTTATTGTCACCAAGGTTTTTCCTTATGGTGCAGTGGAGATAGCGAGTGAGTCCACCAGCAAGGCTTTCAAGGTGAACGGGCATCGCCTCAAGCCATTTTATGAGGGCGCTCAGGAGGACATAGTGGAGGAGGTCCACTTGCACGATGCCATCTACCTCCCCTGATAAGGATGTTTCTTCTCTCTCTTTTACTTTACTTGTCCTTATGTGTCTGCTTGCTATTAATTGTCATCTGTTGCTACTTTTTGAAGTTTTTACATTGAGGACAATGTAAAATTCAAGTGTGGGGGAGAGATTTCTGTATAGTTTAGCTGCTTTATTGTTTTCTGTTTAGTTGATTAGGTTAGTTGATTAGTTTAGTTGATTACTTTACTATTTCTATAAATTTGTTGTTTTCTGTTTTAAATTTTTTTTTTCGGTTTGTTGTTCTTGCTGTTTTTGTTGTCATTTTTCTGTTTTAATTACCCTCCAATGATGTTATAGAATTTGTAAAGTTGTAAGTTTAAAGTAATACATTTCAAGGTTCATAGCATGATTGAATAACTTGTTTTCCATCCTTAATTTTACATGCTTGGTTTCATAGCCTTGTAAGTTTTGAGCCTTTTGATGAATGGATTTAACATTTGTGCCATTCTTTTTCCTTCTTGTGTGATTTCACTCATGGAATTTGTTAACTCTAGAACTTGCTTGATTCTTTTTTAGGCTACATTTTCATTTGCATACATGAACATGATTGAGACATTCTTTTTTGATTTAGCCACTTTGCCAAATAGCCAACCTTGTATTATTTCCCTTTGATTACCCCCATTGAGCCTATTTACCTATCTTTGATCTTAGCTCATTATATGCCTATGTACAAAATACCATGTTGTTACCTTACCTTAGGGAATGGGAGAGTATTTGTTCATTGTCTTGGAGGAGCTCTTATGCTTGTGGGTAATTAATAGTACAAGTGTGGAGGTTGTGAATTCTAATGTGCAAAGTATTATGTGAAAGAAAGAAANAAAAAAAAAAAAAAAAAAAAGAGCCAATTGGTTCTGAAAAAAAAAAAGAAAAAAAAAATCTGAATTGTTAAAAAGGAAAAGGAAAAGAAAAGGAAAAGGAATATGTGCAAAGGAAGGAGAATATGCTTTACACACTTGGAATTTAATGCTTGTCATTTGAGTTCCTCTCCAATGTTCTTTTATTCTCTTTGAGTTTTTACCTTGTGATATCCATTTTGATTCATTCCTTTACCTTTACCTTGGCCTTATTACAACCTTAAATAAAGTCCTCTTGATTTGTGTGTGCATTTGTTTGAGTAGTGGAGAAGTAGAAGATAAGCAAGCTTATAGTAGTGTATCTTTTCATGAGTTTGATTGAGTGAAGTACCTAATTTCTAAACACTTGAGGGATTGAAAGTATATCTTGTGAGGATTTATCATTCTTGACTTATGCTTTTCAATTGAAGCTACCTTGTTTGTTGATTTTGGATGAGAAGAAATTTTATTTCATAAATGCTGTGACTTCCTTGAATCTTTAATTGCTCATCTTACTTGTGGTATAAACTTCTGCATATCTTAAATATCATTGGGAGGTGATCCTTTAGTTTTTAAATTTGTTTTTGTTTCCTTGTTCTTGCTTTTCTTAGTTTTGGAATTTTAGTTTGCCCGAGACGTGCAAAAGTTAAGTGTGGGGGAATTTGATGAACACACTTTTTATACAATAGTTATCCCTCATACTTAGTCTTTTAAACCTCTTTTGGGCTGAATTGCATAGACTTAGACTTCATTTCATGACTTTGGATCCATTTGTACTTAATTGCAATTTCTAGTAATACTGAGCATTTTATGTTGTCTCTGTGTTTCGTGCATATCTTGAGTTCTAGATGTCTAAAAATTCCGAGTCATACCTTGTAGGAAAGCTGAGAGAATTTTCTACAACTTGCTTTCAGGCTCCAAAGCCAATTCAGATGTCCAGAAGGTCATATGTAGCCTGGAAGCCAGAGAAGACATGTTGTCATAGAATCCTGACTTACATGCAGTGTTTGGGCCATAACTTGAGTTATGGATGTTATATGGATTTGAAACTGGTACCATTGGAAAGCTAATAGACAGAGCTTCAATTGTTATGAAGACCAGTTCACCATATTTTACATTGAAGATGGTCTTATTTATGGTGGAAGTTGGCTGATGGTTCCAGACACCTATTGGCACTTAAATGGGCCTAACTTTCTAATGACAAGTCCAAATGGGCCCAAACTAAAGCCCAATTAAAGCTAAGGCCCATGGGAATAAGTGTGCCCTAAGGCCAATTTGGGTGTGCATGTAATTTTGGAGGTCTATATCAGCACAAAGGGGCAGCCGAAATTGATATGAAGTGAATTAGATATTTTAGACAGCTTTTGCTCTTTCCTTAATCTTTAAGTTTTCTCTTTAGATATTTTGTAAGAACTTGGCTTCTCTTGTTCATGGAGGGCTAATTCATCAAATCAATCCAGGTTTTGGCCCTTCTGATTATTGGTTTTGAGATTATGTGTTGTTGTTATTCATTCAATGATTAATCTACTTCTTGCTTCCTCTGGACTAATCTGTTTGAATTGTTAAATTTGAATTTGGATCTTCATGTGTGATTACTTAATTGCTTATGATTAAAGAGGAACTTAAAAGGTTGATTAATGTTTCTGAGCTTTTGGATGGATTAATTACCTTGGCTGGATCGTGGACTTAGGTAAAACTGGACTTGAATGTTTGCTTAATTCATTTACTCTTAGTTAAAACCGAATTCTGGTTGCTTAACCAGTGGACATCCATAGAACATTGAGAGGCTTCTTCATATGTTTTAAAGGCCAAGAGCATGGTTAATAATTGAATGGATCATTAGAAATCAAGGATGAATCAAAATCAGAATCAGTTAAGGCTTGGATTGGTTGTTTTCCTTTAGGTTACCACTTACAATTAATTTCTGTCAAGCACTTAAACCAAACAAAACCCCCTATTTACATGCTTCTTAATATGATTCACTAAATAGAACAATCCTTAGATTCGACTTAGGGCTGCCCTATGCTGCAAATAGCTTAGGTAACTGACCTTAACTTTGATTAATTTGAGGAGCCTCGGCAGCTCATCACTTGTCCTACCCTTCAAGAGGATATCTCTGCCTTCCCTAACCAAACAGCAGCTGCAGCCAATATTTTTTGCAACAAGCCTCAGTATTCCCAATCTCAGTACTACCAGCCTCACCAACCAAGATATGACCCTTTCTCTTCCACATATAACCCTGGTTGGAGAGACTATCCATACTTGAGATATAGCAATAACATGCAACCACAATAGCAACCTAATCCTCAGCCTTACCAGTCATACCAAAATAGACCACCAGGCTTTCAAAACAGACAACTTTTCCATCCTGCCAACCAGCAAGCTTCCACTTCTAACCAATCTACACCTAACCTAGAAGAACTTATGAAACAATTAGCAGCCAATAACCTCCAATTCCAGCAAAGCACTGGAGCTACCATTCAGAATTTGGAGACTCAAATTGGCCAATTGGCTTCATCCATTAATCAACTACAAGCTCAAGGTTCTGGTAACCTTCCCTCTTAAACAGTTCCTAATCCAATTGGGAAGAATGTGAATGCAATCACCCTTAGGAGTGGTAAGGAAATTCTTAACCCTACCCCTGCACCTGCAGCCAACCATTCCAGCAGTGGTCAGAGCAAGCCAAGTGTGCAAGATAAGCCTGTTGTTGATCCTAGCAGTTCTAACTCTAGCACTCTAGAGATGCTACAGCAGCATAAGAACACTCATTCTGTTCCTCTGCCTTTTCCATAGAGAGCCCTTCAATCCAAAAGGTTGGATGAGACAGAAAAAGAAAGGGAACTTCTGGAGACATTTAGGAGAGTTGAGATTAACATTCCACTGTTAGAGGCAATCAAGCAGATTCCAAAGTATGCAAGGTTCCTGAAGGAGTTGTGCACTCACAAGAGGAAGTTAAAGGGCAATGAATGGGTCAGTATAGGCCAAAATGTTTCTGCCCTCATTCAATCTATGCCTAAGAAGTGCCAAGATCCTGGAACTTTTACCATACCTTGTGTCATTGGAAACTGTAAGTTTGAGGATGCTATGTTGGACCTTGGAGCTTCTATCAATGTCATGCCCAAATCAGTTTTTCATTCACTTGGATTGGGACCCTTGCAGCCAATAGGAGTGGTGATCCAACTAGCAAACAGAAGCAATGCATACCCTGCAGGCCTGATTGAGGATGTACTAGTTCGGGTTAATGAGTTATTTTTCCCTGCTGACTTCTGCATCCTAGACATGGAGGGTGAATCAACAAACAGCAAGAATCCAATCATCCTTGGGAGACCTTTCCTCAAGACTGCTAGAACCAAGATAGATGTCCATTCTGGAATTCTTTCAATGGAGTTTGGTGATAGTATAGTGAAGTTTAATATCCTTGATGCCATGAGATATCCCATTGAAGGCCATTCTGTTTACTGCATTAATATTATTGATGAGTTAGTTGATGAGGTTGATGATAGTCTTCCCTCTGAACCCCCTGAGTTGCTGTTCTTGGATGATTCAATTTGTTGTGACTGTGATAGTGATTCTGTTTGCTATGTTTGCTTAGGGATTACTGAATTTTTAGAGAGCAATGATTCTATCACAGAGGCTATTGAAGTAGTTGATGGAGTAGTTGATGATCCTGCAGTGGCAGTTGATGCCAAGTGTGAGGGGAAGATTTATGCACTAGAGGCTGCAGCCAAGACCTTACTTCCTTCCATAGAGCAGCCACCCAAACTGGAGCTTAAACCCCTCCCTGAGCATTTGACTTATGCATTTTTAGAGGAGAATGAGTAGCTGCCAGTTATTATTTCCAAGAACCTTCAACCTGAGCAAGAGGCAAGATTGTTGCACATTCTGAGAGTGAACAAGAAGGCAATTGGGTGGACACTGGCAGATATACCTGGCATCAGTCCTTCTACCTGCATGCACAGAATTCTACTTGAGAAAGATGCTAAGGTAGTGAGGCAGCCACAAAGGAGACTCAATCCACTGATTTTGGATGTGGTCAAGAAGGAGATAACCAAGCTTCTTCAAGCTGAAATTATTTACCTAATCTCAGATAGCAAGTGGGTGAGCCCAGTGTAAGTTGTTCCAAAGAAGTCGGGAGTGACAATGATGAAGAACCAACATGATGAGCTCATTCCCACTCGAGTTCAGAATAGCTGCAGGGTCTGTATTGATTACAGACGGCTTAATCAGGCTACCCGCAAGGATCATTACCCACTTTTATTTATTGATCAGATGTTGGAGCGGCTGGCAAGAAAATCCCACTATTGCTTTCTGGATGGATTCACTGGTTATTTCCAGATTCACATTGCACCAGAGGATTAGGAAAAGACCACCTTTACCTGCCCCTTCGGCACCTTTGCATACGGCGGATGCCATTTGGTCTTTGCAATGCCCCAGGTACCTTCCAACGTTGCATGATTAGTATATTTTCTGATTTTATAGAGCATTGTATGGAGGTATTCATGGATGATTTTACTGTAAATGGCTCTTCCTTTGATGACTGCCTATATAGCTTGCCTATATAGCAAAGGCTTAGAGGTAGATCCTGCTAAGATTGATGTTATTTCTTCTTTGCCTTACCCCGCATGCGTGTGGGAAGTTCGTTCATTTCTTGGTCATGCAGGATTCTACCGGCGCTTCATTCCTGATTTCAGCAAGATTGCCGTCCCGATGTCCAACCTGCTGCAAAAGGATGTGGATTTCATTTTCAGCAAACCTTGCAAGGATGCATTTGATCACCTCAAGAAGGCTCTCACTTCTACTCCCATCATCCGACCTCCCGATTGGACGCTACCATTTAAGTTGATGTGTGATGCATCCAACTACGCAGTGGGAGCAGTCCTTGCCCAGAGGGTTTGTAAGGCCCATCATGTGATTTACTATGCCTCAAGGACACTTAATTCTGCCCAAGCGAACTACACCACAACCGAGAAAGAGCTTTTAGCAATTGTCTTTGCTTTAGATAAATTTAGATCTTACTTGCTTTGTTCTCATGTGGTGATTTTTTCTGACCATGCAGCACTCAAGTTCCTCCTGAAGAAACCAGATGCCAAACCCAGATTGATCAGATGGATGCTCCTTCTCCAAGAGTTCAACCTTAAGATTAAAGATAGGAGTGGAGCAGAGAATGTGGTTGCTGACCACCTGAGCTGGATCGAGAGAGATTCTGATGAGCAATTTCCCATTTAGGATTCATTCCCTGACGAGCAGGTTTTAGGGCTGCATGGTGAGTTTCTCTGGTTTGCTGATATTGTTAATTATCTGGTTGCTCATGCTTTGCCTGCACACCTCACACGTGCACAGATTGATAAATTTAAGAGTGAGACTAAATATTATGTGTGGGATGATCCTTATTTGTGGAGATTCTGTAGTGATCAGATAATTAAGAGATGTGTGCCTAACCATGAGTTATATTATGTGCTTACTTTTTGTCATTCCTATGCTTATGGAGGTCATTTTGGTCCTCAGAGAACAGCTAGGAAAGTATTAGATTCTGGTTTATATTGGTCCACTTTGTTTCATGATGCATATGCCTTTTGTAAATCTTGTGAGCAATGCCAAAAATTAGGGAATATAACTCGTAGGAATGAGATGCCCCAACAACTTTTGTTGTTCTGTGAGCTTTTTGATGTTTGAGGTATTGATTTTATGGGTCCATTTCCTGTTTCCTTTGGCTTTGTTTATATTCTGTTGGCTGTGGATTATGTTTCCAAGTGGGTGGAGGCTATTCCCACCAGGACTGATGATTCTCAAGTGGTTGTCGAGTTTGTTAGATCACATATCTTTTGTAGGTTTGACATACCCAGAGCGATCATCAATGATCAAGGATCACACTTCTGCAACCGGCACATGAAGACCTTGCTGAGTAAGTATGGAGTTTTCCACAAGACTTCCACCCCATACCATCCTCAGACGAATGGCCAAGCCGAAGTCTCTAATCGAGAGGTTAAGAGAATTTTAGAGAAAACTGTGAGGCCGGATAGAAAGGATTGGAGTAAGAGGTTGGAGGATGCTTTATGGGTATATCGGACTGCTTACAAGATACCTATAGGCATGTCGCCTTATAGGTTTGTCTTTGGGAAGACATGTCACTTACTAGTGGAGTTAGAGCATCAGGTGTATTGGGCAGTTAGGGCTTGCAACATGGACATAGGACTAGTAGGAGTCGAGAGGAAGTTACAACTTCAAGAGTTAGAAGAACTCCGATTAAAGGCCTATGAGAACTCTCGGCTGTACAAAGAGAAGACTAAGGCCTTTCATGATAAGCTGATCGTTCGAAAGGAATTCCAAGTAGGGGAGAAAGTGCTTCTATACAACTCTCGCCTTAAGTTGTGGCTAGGTAAATTGAGATCCCGATGGGAGGGACCTTTTATTGTCACTAATATTTTTGCTTATGGTGCAGTTGAAATCTGAGATGTGACTACGGGGAGGACCTTTAAGGTCAATGGACATCGACTTAAAAAGTTCCATGGTGAAGATGAGAGTTTGGTTGAGGAAGTGGCTTTGAGTGATGCCATCTACCCGACTTGATTGAGCTTCAGGGGAGTTCTTTTGGATTATATTTCTGTTTTTGTTGTTCTTTCTGATTATGTTAATTTTCTGTTCTTGTTGTTTAGTTTTGTTCTGTTGATGATTTTAATTCTGTTTGTTGGTTCTGTTTTACGTGTCTGTTTTGTGTTTTCTGTTATTCTTCCCTTCTCTGTTTGCTGTTTTGGTGTGATTCAGCATGTTCCAGATTCTGTTTACGCTTCTTCTTGAGCTTTTGTACAGAATTCTGGTTCGATATCCTTTCTTGATTCGCTGTCCCACCTTTTTCCTAGTTATTTTCTATTCTATTTTGCTGTTTTGCTTTACTCTCATTCTACTCATCTTTCCACCTTTCTTTTTTGTATTTTCTATAGCACTTTAAGAATTGTAGAATTTATGAGCTTGAAGCAATTGTCATTTTGAAGTTTCTAGCATGGTTGAATAGATTCTTGCATCTTTTAGTTAGCTAATTTGGTGATGAAATTTGATGTGATAGATTAAGTTTGATGGAGCATACCTAGTGAGTTTTTGAACCTATTGTCATTCTATATTCCTTTCTTATGTGCATTGTGCTCATGATGTTTGTTGCTCTAGAACTTGCTTTGCTTCTTTTTGAGACTACATTGTCATTTGCATGCATGAATGTAATGAAGGTCATCTTTTCTTCTTTCTAGCTAGATAGTCAAATAGCCTTCCTAACATCATTTTTCTTGATTTTCCCCTTGAGCCTATTTTTTCCATTCTTTCATTTAGCTCATTGCAAGTTTTGTAAAACCATGTTTCTATCTACCTTAGGGAGTATGAAAGCATTGGTTGATCAATTGATGAGTTCTATTTGTCCGGGACGGACAAAGTTCTAAGTGTGGGGGGGGGGATTTGTGAAATTTGAAGGAAAGTGGCTATATGAAATGTAAAGACAAAGAAATGTTAGCCAAAAGAAAAAAAAAAGAAAATTCTGTTTAAAAAAAAAATCAGAAAAAGAAAATGCAAAGAAAAAGAGAATAAAAGTAGTGGTTTGCCTTCCAAAGAGGAAGAAGTGTGTAAAGAAAATTGCATAGAGTTTTTGGGTGTATTTTTGTGTTTAGTGTTGGTTTTGACTCATCATTCCTAATGTTCTCATGCTCTCTTTGGTTTTAATTTGCTATATCCATATTTCATTCTTTATTTTCCCTTGGTCCTTGGCCCCATTACATCCTTAAATAAAGTCCTTCTGATTTGTGCATGCATGTGTTTAAAGTAATGGATATTAGAAAATAAGCAAGCTTATGGTAGTGTAAATTGTCATGATGTGATTTGAGTGAAATAATAATCCCCTTAAACACTTGAGAGATTGAAAATGTATCTTGTGTGAGGCTCTATCTTTCTTAGTTCTTCACTTCATTTGAATTCACCATGCTTGTTGATTGAAAGTGCAAGAAATAGATTCATGATTGTTTTGATTCTTTTAAATTCTTGATTGTTTTTCTTGCTCACTTAACTTTTGCATGCTTGAAAGTTGTTGTTGGGAAATGAACTTTTAGTTGTTTTTCTTTTTTCCTAGTTTTAACTCTAGTTTGCCCGGGACATGCAAAGAATAAGAGTGGGGGGATTTGATGAACAATATTTTTATATATTAATTAATCCCCATTTTTAATCTCATAATCCTATTTTGGGCTTATTTGATTAGGCTTGGGTCATATTTCATTAATTAGGTTCAAATTGGGCTTAAGTGTGTTTTTCAGCATTATTAAGGTTTTGACATTATTCTGTATTTTGGGTATATCTTTAGTTATGAATGTCATATTATCTACAACTTTTATTCAGACCTCCAAGGCCAATTTAGATGTTCAGTGGATCAAATTTAACCCGGAATTCAGAGTAGAGTTGCTGCCGCTGGATCCTGATCCGCATGCAGTGTTTGGACCATAACTTGTTCTGTACATGTCGTATGGACTTGAAACCAGTCCCATTGGAAAGCTAAGGCACAGGCTTCAATTGGTATGGAGGGTGGTTCAACAAATTATGAAGTTAAGATGGTCTTATTGCCTGTCGAAAATGGCTGATTAGTCCAGAGACCTATATGGACCTAGATGGAGCCCATTTGAAGCTGAGGTCCAGAGGTTTAAACTAGGTTAAGGGTAAATTAGGTGTGCATGAAAGTTAGGAAGTTATAAGCAGAGAAAGGAGGCAGATGAGTTATCAATTGCTAGACTAGGCAGCTTTTGTTTTCTCTCTTAAAAATTCTGGAGCTCTTTGATTTATGACTGCACTTCTCCATTGGAGCTTGAATTTCATGACCATGAGGAGTAGAATCCTTGTAACCAAGTTAGACTCCTGATTAAATTTGGTTTTAATTTTGAGATTATGTTCTTAATTGGATTAAACTTAATGCAATTTCTTCTTCTTTGAATTTCTACCTTGCTTTAATATTTGTATGAATTCATGGAGATCTTTGTGATTTATATGGATATTGAAGTAAGAAATAGAATTTAGATTGATCAATCTTTAATCTGTGGTTAGAATTCAAAGAAGCTATG
>QAOA01002976.1:24410-80350 GCA_003255065.1 Cercis canadensis
CAGAACTCAAGATATGCCTGAAACACAGAGACAGCATATAATGCCCAGTATTGCTGGAAATTGCAATTAAGCATAAATGGATCCTAAGTCATGAAATGAGGTCTAAGTCTATGCAATTCAGCCCAAAAGAGGTTTAAAAGACTAAGTATGAGGAATAACTATTGTATAAAAAGTGTGTTCATCACCATGTTACTGGCCATGTTCTCCAATTGGAGTCTCTGCAGGGTGCACACGATGTAGAACACGCCCGTGGTCCTGCCTGTGTTCCTGCATTCTGAGTAGCATTGCTGTGAGACCAAAGCTAAAGCTTTAGTAACACCATTACACCATCCAGACAAAATTTAACCAAAAAGAACAACAACAAGAAAAATCCAAACATGCACTAACAAAATTAAACTAACAAAGCATAAAGATAAGAACACTATGCTAGTGCTTTATACAAAAAAAAGAAAAACATAAGTTGCTAAGATAAATAAAATGAAAAGTAAAAGAGAAAGGATAAAGAGCTTGGGTTGCCTCCCAAGAAGTGCTTCTTTACAGTCCTTTAGCTAGACTTAGGTAGAGACTCTGATGCTCTTTCAGTCATCAGCTTGACCAGCTGGCCAATTTGAGTTTCAAGGTTGTGGATGGAAGCCTCTTGATTTCTCAAAGCTGTGTCAATGCCTTGGAACCGGCTTTCTGATGCTGTCATATACCTAGAAAGCTGATCTTCAATGGTGAGCTTCTGTGGTGGGTTAGGAGATTGTTGAAATCCAGGTGAGGGACCTTGTCTTTGCTGCCCTACATTGCTCCAAGCAAAATTTGGGTGATTCCTCCACCCATGATTATATGTGTTGGAGTAGAGATTATTTGGCACTTGAGTTCCGAAGTAATCCGCTTGTTCTACTGCTGGTCCTGAGGTGGTTGCTTGGCATTCGTGATTGAAATGTCCCCCGCCACAAATATCACAGCTCATCACAAGTGATGATGGTGTAGGTCTGCCCATATCCTCAATCTTCTTAGTCAAGGCCTCAATTTTTTCCTCTAAAGAGGTGGCAGTACCCACGTTGTGCACTCCTCCTGATTTGGCCTTCATTCTTTGGGTTCCCCATTGGTAATGGTTTGTAGCAATGTCATCAATCAGCGTCCTCAGTTGTTCAGGAGTTTTGAAGCTTGTAGTTCCTCCCGAAGAGGAATCAATTAGCTGTCTAGTCCCAAAACTGAGACCACTCTGAAAAGTTTGCATCTGAACTCCCAAGTCCAGCCCATGATGTGGGCATTTTCTCAGCAATTCATTCCATCTCTCCCATAGTTCGTAGAGTGATTCACTATCCATTTGCTGGAAGGAGAAAATATCATTCCTAAGCTTGGCTGTTCTTGCTGGAGGGAAGTACCGGCCTAGAAATTTTTCAGTTAGCTCATTCCATATCTTGATAGACCCCGGAGGTAGTGTCTTCAACCATGACTTTGCCTTACCCCTTAGTGTAAAGGGGAAGAGCCTTAATCTAATTACATCCTCACTAGCTCCATTGATCTTGAAGGTATCACAAATCTCCAAGAAGTTTGTGCTGTGAGTATGGGGGTCTTCATCCGGTAAACCATCAAATTGTACAAACTGCTGCACCATCTGAATGACGTTCGGCTTGATCTCAAAATTATTGGCTGACACCGGAGGTCTTGTTATGCTAGACTCAGTTCCAACAGTTGATGACCTTCCATAATCCCCCATAGTTCGTGGTCTTTCTTGGTCAACCATGGTAGGTTCTTCTATGACAATGGGCTCAAACGGTTGGCCTTGCAAAAGGATAGCCTTGTTCCTTGATTTTCTCACCACTGTGCGTTCAATTTCTGGGTTCAACTCAAGGAGCTTCTTCTTGCTACTTTGGGTCATGCATCAAAAAGACTAGTTACTGCAAAGATCAATCACAAACAATGATAAGAAAGAGGTTCAGAGTTAACCAAAATTCAGTGAATGAAAAATAAAATGACTAGAGTAATAGAAAGTAAATGTTCCTAATATTATAGTTCCCCGGCAACGGCACCAAAAACTTGATGTTTACTTTTGTGAACTTGTATTCAATCGAAACATAGCTATAATCACTTTAGGCAAGTATACCTATCGTTTTGTAGAATAGCTTGATTGAGTACGGATGTGGATCCCACGAGGAACTATAGCTATTAGTAATAATCCTTTTTCTATTATCTAATCTCAGAAATTCGGGTTGATAAATGACTAACTAATCTAAAATAATATAAACAAGATAATAAAACAATAACAAAGAATTTTATAGATTTATCAATTGAAGGATAGGTCTAAATGAGAATCCCCCTAAGGCAAGCATTGCACTATCATCTTTAACTCAGTGGGCACCAATACTTTACTTAGACTGATGGGAATCCCTAAATTATGCCTTAATCTTTCTCAAGCAATAAGACATATATTCCTAGGTTGATTGACTGAAATCTCTTCCTAATCAAAACCCCTAAGAAAGCATTAGTTTGTGTTTTATGGATTCCCTTAGTACATTGACTCAAATCAGAGGACTTGTGTGAATCCTATCTCTAGTGATCCCAAGAAAATCCCATTGTCTACAAATGATCTTATCCAATCTACAATCTCTCAATCTATAAACTGGAATCTGGTGCTAAATCAATGGCTAGCAACATCAACTCAACACAAATAATAATCATAGACAATTCCAAGAATTAAAGATGTATTCCCATTGAATCAAAAGAATCAGAATACAAATATATTTTTAGGGTTCATCCTATCTAAATCTTTACAAGTAAGTTATGATAAAATCTAATCAAAATAATACAGAGAAGACAAGATGAAATCAGGTAAAAACTCATTCTCATGAAGTTCTTGCAATGGGTTGATCTTCCATCTTGCTCTTCTTCCAGCCTCTAGGGTTGGACCCCCGCCTCTGGCTCTGAATCATGTCTTTGAATGTCCAAAAGACGGAGCTCTTTTCCTCTGTGTCTTAGATGCCCATATATACAGCTCTAAAAGTAGGATTTCACCTTGCAGAAGCTCGAACACGGCCTAGACACGGCCGTGTTCACTTAAGATGGCTGGGCATGTTGCTTGAAATACTTCTCTGGATCTCAGACACGGCCTAAAACACAGCCGTGTCTCTACAACAGGGGGCGTGTTCCTCCTCTGGGTTGTCTATGGACTGAGGACACGGCATCAACACGGGCGTGTTCTTCATTGACCCTGGCCGTGTTCCTCGGGAAACTGGAGAAGGGATTTCCGGATGCAAGACACGGGCATGGACACGGCCATGTCATAGCCGTGTTCCCTGTCTAGACTTTGAATTCTTCTAATTTCTCTGCTCTTCTGCTCCAGAAATCCTTAAAACTCTTCCTTTTACTCAATCAACCCAAGAAACACTTGAGAACACAAATAGATGAGTTAAGTGCCATGTTTAATGCGAATTTGCTCAAATCCAAGTAGGAATCCATTGATAAAACATGGAACTTAAAGGTCTAATAAGCACATATCAGTTAGACATCCAGAACTCAAGATATGCACGAAACACAGACAGCATAAAATGCTCAGTATTGCTGAAAATTGCAATTAGGCACAAATGGATCCAAAGTCATCAAATGAGGTCCAAGTCTACTCAATTAAGCCCAAAAGAGGTTTAAAAGACTAAATATGAGGGATAACTATTTTATAAAAAGTGCGTTCATCAAATTCCCCCACACTTAGCTTTTGCACGTCACGGGCAAACTAGAATTCCAAAACTAAGAAAAGAAAGAACAAGGAAACAAAAACAAATTTAAAAACTAAAGGATCACCTCCCAATGATATTTAAGATATGCAGAAGTTCATACCACAAGTAAGACGAGCAATTAAAAATTCAAGGAAGTCACAGCATTCATGAAATAAAATTTCTTCTCATCCAAAATCAACAAACAAGGTAACTTCAATTGGAAAGCATAAGTCAAGAATGATAGATCCTCACAAGATATACTCTCAATCCCTCAAGTGTTTAGAAATTAGGTACTTCACTCAATCAAACTCATGAAGAGATGCACTACCATAAGCTTGCTTATCTTCTACTTCTCCACTACTCAAACAAATGCACACACAAATCAAGAGGACTTTATTTAAGGTTGTAATAAGGCCAAGGTAAAGGTAAAGGAATGAATCAAAATGGATATCACAAGGTAAAAACTCAAAGAGAATAAAAGAACATTGGAGAGGAACTCAAATGACAAGCATTAAATTCCAAGTGTGTAAAGCATATTCTCCTTCCTTTGCACATATTCTTTCCTTTTCTTTTTCTTTTGATTTTTCACAATTCAGATTTTTTTTTTTTTAATGAACCAATTGGCTCTTTTTTTCTTTCTTTCTTTCTTTCACATAATACTTTGCACATTAGAATTCACAACCTCCACACTTGTACTATTAATTACCCACAAGCATAAGAGCTCCTCCAAGACAATGAACCAACGCTCTCCCATTCCCTAAGGTAAGTTAACAACATGGTATTTTTGTATATAGGCATATAATGAGCTAAGATCAAAGATAGGCAAATAGGCTCAATGGGGGTAATCAAAGGGAAATAATACAAGGTTGGCTATTTGGCAAAGTGGCTAAATCAAGAAAGAATGCCTCAATCATGTTCATGTATGCAAATGAAAATGTAGCCTCAAAAAGAATCAAGCAAGTTCTAGAGTGAACAAATTCCATGAGTGAAAATCATACAAGAAGGAAAAGAATGGCACAAATGCTAAATCCATCCATTAAAAGGCTCAAAACTCACAAGGCATGTATCTATCAAACTTAATCACCAATCTAACATCTAAAACCAAGCATGTGAAATTAAGGATGGAAAACAAGTTATTCAATCATGCTATGAACCTTGAAATGTAATTACTTTAAACTTACAACTTTACAAATTCTACAACATCATTGGAGGGTAATTAAAACAGAAAAATGACAACAAAAACAGAAAAAACAGCAAGAACAACAAACAGAAAAATTAAAATAGAAACAGCAAATTAACAGAAATAGTAAAGTAAACAGAAAACTAATCAACTAAACAGCAATCTCTATGTAAAAACTAAACTAATCAACTAATCAGAAAATAATAAAGCAGCTAAACTACACAGAAATCCCTCCCCCACACTTAAATTTTACATTGTCCTCGATGTAAAAGCTTCAAAAAGTAGCAATATATGACAATTAATAGCAAGCAGTCACATAAGGACAAGTAAAATAAAAGGGAGAGAAGAAACATCCTTATCAGGGGAGGTAGATGGCATCTTGCAAGTGGACCTCCTCCACGATGTCCTCCTGAGCCCCCTTATAGAATGGCTTGAGGCGATGCCCATTCACCTTGAAAGCCTTGTTGGTGGACTCATTCGCTATCTCGACTGCACCATAAGGAAAAACCTTGGTGACAACAAATGGATCAAGCCACCGAGAACAGAGCTTGCCGGGCATGAGCTTTAGGCGGGAGTTATACAAGAGAACTTTCTGGCCAACAGAGAACTCCTTCCGCAGCACCATGTTATCGTGAAACCTCTTGGTCTTTTCCTTGTAGATGTGGGAGCTCTCATAAGCATCCAAACGAAGCTCCTCAAGCTCTTGGAGGTGAAGCTTTCTCTGGGATCCGGCTTGGCTCAAATCAAGGTTGCACTGCTTGACCGCCCAATAGGCCCTGTGCTCAAGCTCCACTGGAAGGTGGCATGCTTTGCCAAAAACTATCCGGTAGGGAGACATCCCAATAGGTGTCTTGAACACAGTCCGGTATGCCCACAGAGCATCCTCAAGTCGCAAACTCCAGTCCTTCCTATTAGGTTGGACAGTCTTCTCTAAGATACGCTTGATCTCCCTTGTTGGAGACTTCAGCTTGCCCATTGGTCTGAGGGTAATAAGGGGTAGAAACCTTATGCATGACTCCATATTTCTTCATTAAAGCCGCCATGCTCCGGTTGTAGAAATGTGAACCCTGATCACTGATGATGGCCCTGGGAATGCCAAATCTGCAGAAAATGTTTGATCTAACAAAATCTACAACAACTTTAGATTCATCAGTACGAGTGGCTTTTGCCTCCACCCACTTAGAGACATAATCAACAGCGAGTAAGATGTAAACAAAACCGAAAGAGACAGGGAAAGGCCCCATAAAGTCAATACCCCAGACATAAAAAATCTCACATAATAGCAAAGGCTGCTGGGGCATCTCATGCCTATGGGAAATATTCCCAGTTCTCTGACATTGTTCACAAGATTTACAAAATATATGTGCATCCCTAAATAAAGTGACCCAATACAATCCAGAGTCTAAGACTTTCCTAGCCGTACGTTGAGGACCAAAATGTCCACCACATGCAAAAGTATGGCAAAAGCTAAGAACAGACTGAAACTCACTATCAGGCACATATCTCCTAATTATTTGATCACTACAAAACTTCCAGAGATAGGGATCATCCCACACATAATATTTTGCCTCACTCTTTAACTTGTCTATTTGTGCACGTGTGAGGTGTGAGGGCAAAACATGGGCAGCTAGATAATTCACAAGATCTGCATACCATGGAAACTCACCATGCAGCCTTAATAGCTGCTCGTCAAGAAAGGAATCCAGAATGGGCAGTGGATCAGGAGCTCGCTCAATGTGGCTCAGGTGGTCAGCAACCAGGTTCTCTGCTCCACTTTTGTCTCGGATCTCCACATCAAACTCTTGGAGTAGCAACATCCACCTAATCAGTCGTGGCTTGGCATCGGGTTTATTCAAGAGATACTTTAGAGCTGTATGATCTGAAAACACCACAACCTTAGAATCTATCAAATAAGACCTGAACTTATCTAATGCAAAAACAATAGATAAAAGTTCTTTTTCGGTGGTTGTGTAGTTTGCTTGAACAACATCTAGAGTTCTTGAAGCATAGTAAACCACATGAGGAACTTTGGCCACTCGCTGCGCCAAGACAGCTCCCAAGGCATAGTTTGAAGCGTCACACATCAGCTTGAATGGGAGTGTCCAATCAGGTGGCTGAATGACAGGGGTACTGGTGAGAGCTAACTTCAGACGGTTGAAAGCTTCCTTGCATTTCTGATTAAACAGAAACTCCACATCTTTCTACAGAAGGGTGGACAGCGGGATAGTTATATTGCTGAAGTCTCTGATAAAGCGTCGGTAGAAACCTGCATGTCCAAGAAATGACCGAACTTTCCGCACGTATGTGGGGTAAGATAAAGCAGTAATGACATCAATTTTAGCATGATCTACCTCAACTCCCTTCCTAGACACTACATGGCCTAAAACTATACCCTGCTCTACCATGAAATGACATTTTTCAAAATTTAAGACAAGGTTAGTCTCAATGCAGCGATGCAGTACTCTAGCTAAGCTATTCAGACAGGCATCAAAAGAAGAACCATAGACAGTAAAATCATTCATAAACACCTGCATACACTCCTCTAAAAAATCAGAGAATATACTTACCATGCACCGCTAGAAGGTACCAGGGGCATTGCAAAGGCCGAAAGGCATCCACCGGTAAGCAAATGTGCCGAAGGGACATGTAAAAGTGGTCTTCTCTTGATCCTCCGGTGCAATATGAATCTGGAAGTAGCCAGTGTAGCCATCCAGTAAGCAGTAATGCGATTTCCCAGCTAACCACTCTAGCATTTGATCGATGAACAGCAGGGGGTAATGATCCTTCCTGGTGGCTTGATTTAGCCTCTTGTAATCAATGCAGACCCGCCAGCTGTTCTGCACTCAGGTAGGTAGTTGCTCGTTGTTCTGGTTGGCCACCACTGTAACCCCGGATTTCTTCGGGACAACCTGCACTGGGCTCACCCAAGTGCTATCAGATATAGGATAAATGATGCCAGCTTGCAGAAGCTTGGTCACCTCCTTCTTTACCACGTCCAGGATGAGAGGGTTTAATCGCCTCTGGGGTTGCCTCACTGGTTTAGCGCCATCTTCAAGTAATATGCGATGCATACATGTAAATGGACTAATGCCAAGAATATCTGCTAATGTCCAGCCAATGGCTTGCTTATGCTCTCACAAAATCCGCAGCAATCTTTCTTCTTGCTCAGGAAGTAAATTTTTAGCCACAATTACAGGAAGCTGCTCTGCAGATGCCAAATATGCATACTTCAGATGCTTAGGCAAAGGCTTCAGCTCTAGCTTGGGTGGCTGCACTGCAGAGGGCAGCAATCTAGGTGGCTGAATGTCAATCTCTGCAGATTGAATCTCCTCATGAACAGCAGTTACTGCCATCTCTGGGGAACCAGAGCCATCATCACGCAAGAAGGTGGAGATCTCAGCACAAATAGCACAATCAGAATCACCGTCACAATCAGTACAAGACTGGCACTGAATAGAATCATCAAAACCAGTTAAATTAGCACACAAATGACGGTAGACATTCTCAACTAAATCATCAATCACATCAATATGAAAAATAGAATGCTCATCCATAGGATGCTTCATAGCATCAAAAATATTGAACTGCACTACAGAATCACCAAACTCCATGGATAGAGTTCCCACATACACATCAATCTTGGTCCGCGCAGTCTTGAGGAATGGTCTGCCCAGAATGAGTGGAGCCTTGCTGGATTGTGACTGTCCCCCCATCTCCAGAATGTAGAAATCTGTTGGAAAAATCAGCTCATCAACTCTGATCAACACATCTTCAATCAATCCAGCTGGATAAGCACTACTCTTGTTGGCTAACTGAATCACAACTCTTGTGGCATTCAAGGGTCCAAGCCAGAGGGAACTGAAGACAGACATAGGCATGACATTTATAGAAGCGCCTAGATCTAGCATGGCATGCTCAAACTTGGAATTGCCTATAACACAGGGGATTGTGAAAGTTCCTAGATCTTTACATTTCTGGGGCAGAGGCTGAATAAGGGCTGAGACATTCTAACTCATGCTAATTCGCTCATTGCCCTTCAGTCGCCTCCTCTGGGTGCATAATTCCTTGAGAAATTTGGCATATTTAGGAATTTGCTTGATAGCATCCAGCAATGGAATGTTAACTTCCACCTTCCTGAATGTCTCTAGAAGCTCTCTATCCTTCTCTGCCTCATCTGTCTTCTTGGATAGTGTAGCTCTCTGTGGAAAGGGAAGAGCTACTACAGGCATCTTACTCTCAAGTGCAAGGTAGATTGGCTCAGGAACTTCTTTCTCTGCTGGTTGGGACTCACTTGCAGGTTAAGGCTCGGCTGGCTCTTGCAAGGATTTTCCAGATCTCAGTGTGATAGCACTCACATTACTCCTATTAGGATTGGGAATTGTCTGTGAAGGAAGTTTGCCAGAACCCTTGGACTGCAACTGACTTACTGATGATGCCAATTGCCCAATCTGAGTTTCAAGATTCTGCATGGTGGACTCTGCCCTTTGTTGGAACTGGAGGTTGCTTGTGGCCATCTGCTTCACCAAATTTTCCAATGAAGGCTCAGGTTTGGATGTTGACGGGTTGGCTGGCTGCATAGGCTGCTGCTGGAATAGTGGCATGTTTTGTTGAAACTGGCTCTGCCTAGCTGGCTGAAATTGGCTCTGTTGTTGCCAGGGTTGCCTATACTGCTGCTGCTGCTGTGGCTGTTGTTAGGAGGACTGCTGTTGTGGTGTTGCAGCATTGCCATATTGAAAATTTGGATGATCCCTCCAACCAGGGTTGTAAGTGTTGGAGTACAGATCATATCTAGGCTGCTGCTGCAGTTGGTATTGGGGTCTACTAGGAAAAACACCTGCTGTAGCTACAGAGGGATCCTGAAATGCAGAATCACCATCTTGCAGTGTAGGGCACACATCTGTGGGATGGGATGGACAAGCGCAAATGCCACACAAGCTTGCAGGTTGAGGTGTAGGTACTTGTGGCCCCACTGCCAATTGTCTGACCAAGGAGGTCAATTCATCAAGTCTGTGCTCCATTCTTTGTTGGTCAGCCAGTGATACACAAACTTCATTGACTCCCCTAGTGGAAGGAATCATCCGAACACCAAACTGTTGGGAATTTTCAGCCATATTGGAAATTAAATCTCTAGCAACAGCAGGTGTTTTATTCACTAATGCTCCTCCACTAGCAGAATCAATGTTACTTCTATCCGAAGGTGACAGGCCCTGATAGAAATATTGTATCAAAAGCTGATCACTTATCTGGTGATGAAGACAGCTTGAGCACAACTTGGTAAACCTCTCCCAATATTCGTGCAGTGTCTCCCCTACAGTTGCCTTATGCCATATATGTCTTTTCGAATGGCAGCAGTTCTGGATGCAGGGAAGAACTTTGCTAGGAACAGCTTCTTCATGTCACTCCAATTTCTGATCGAACCTTGTGGCAAGTAAAAGAGCCAATCTTTAGCTACATCAGCAAGAGAGAAAGGTAATGCTCTTCAGAGATTCCTTGTGGCCTCATTGTGGAACAAACCACATGGAATTCCTTTAGATGTTTATGAGGTTCTTCACCTGCAAGACCATGAAACTTTGGCAGCAAGTGTATCAATCCAGATTTCAATTCGAAAGCAGTATCAATTTCAGGATATTGGATCCCTAAAGGTTGGTAAGCAACATCAGGGGTAGCCAATTCCTTAAGAGTTCTATCTCTAGCTTGCATGTTATTATTATTATTATTATTATTATTTCTAGCTCTATTAGCATTATCAGCTCTATCACCCTGATTAACAAGATCAGCAATAGGAATAACAATAGGAGGTCTAGTTTCAGCCATGGTTGGATCTAAATTATCAGCTGCTCTATGTGCTCTATTAAGTGTATGCAAGGTTCTCTCTATTTCAGGGTCTACTTCAAGTAATACAAAAGGAGAAGACCTAGTCATACACCATGTAAATTAGTGGCTAGATGCCTAAACACATCACAATACACAAAAACACACAAAACTGACAGAATTTAGCTAAAACTGAAACACACCAAAAACACAAAACAAAGGCAAAAAGACACCAAAATAAGACTAGAAAAGTTATCTAAACATTTTTAAAAAAATTTCTACCACCACAGGATGAAAGGTGGATGAAAATGGAACTCAAAAATCAAATAAAAAATATTAAAAAATTGAAAAAGTGGTCAAAACAGTGGAATTTGGCTTATAAATGCAGACCTCACAACATAGATGTGATTGTGAATTGTTGGCCCCTTTTCCTTCAACTAACCAAGTTTCAGGTCAATTGGAGCACAAAATTTTGGCCGGAACAGTACACGCAGAAATCACTAAATCAAGCCAAACCGATGGAAAAACAAGGGGGAAATTATCCAAATCGCCAAAATTCACTCAATGACAACATAAAACATCTAAGGAAACTTCAAAGCAAGAAAAACAATGGCCACTAGCCTCACAAAGAATAGATACTTGGCCAAAAAGTAATGGAAAAATTGCCTAAACCGTAAAAAGAACACAAACTCACAAACAAGCAAGGTGAATCAGGGGGAAGTTAAAGGTCAGTTTTACTACTAATAATATTGATTCAAAACAAGAATAATCCCTGGCAACGGCGCCAAAATTTGATGAGCTGTCGAGGCTCCTCAAATTAGTAAAAGTTTAAGGTCAGTTACCTAAGCTACTTGTAGCATAAGGCAGCCCTAAGTCGAACCTAAGGATTATTCTGAGTAGTGAATCATATTTAGAAACATATCAATAGGGAGATTTTGTTTGTTCAAGTGTTTTACAGATATTAATTGTAAGTGGTAAACTTTACAGAAAATAACCAATCCAAGTCTTAACTGATTCTGATTTTAATCCATCCTTGATTTCCAATGATCCATTCAATTATTAACCATGTTCTTGGCCTTAGAAAACATCAAGAAGCCTCTCATTCCTCTATGGATGTCCACTGGTTAAGCAACCAGAATTCGGATTTAACTAGGACTAAATGAATTAAGCAAACATTCAAGTCCAGTTTTACCTAAGTCCATGATCCAGCCAAGGTAATTAATCTATCCAAAAGCTTAGAAACATTAATTAACCATACAATCCTTTTTTAATCACATGCAATTAAGCAATCACACATGAAGATCCAAATTCGAATTTAACAATTCAAACAGAATAGTTCAGAGGAATGAAAGAACTTGATTAACAACTAAATGAATAACAACAACACATAATCTCAGAATCAATAATCAGAACAGCCAAAACCTGGATTGATTTGATGATTTAGCCCTCCATGAACAAGAGAAGCCAAGTTCTTACAAAATATCTAGAGAGAAAACTTGAAGACTAAGAAAACTTCAAAAGCTGTCTAAAATATCCTAAGTCTTGATTCTGATTTCGGCTGCCTCCTTCTGCACATATAGACCTCCAAAAATGCATGCACACCCAAATTGCCTTAGGTCACACTGATTCCCATGGGCCTTAGCTTTCATTGGGCTTTGGTTTGGGTTCAATTGGACTTGTGATGAAGAAGTTAGGCCCATTTAAGTGCCAATAGGTCTCTGGAACCATCAGCTAACTTCGACTGGAAATACGACCATCTAAAATATATAATCTGGTTAACTGGTCTGCATAACAATTTAATCTCTGTGTCTTAGCTTTCCAATGGAACCAGTTTCAAATCCATATGACATATGAAGTTCAAGTTATGGCCCAAACACTGCATGTAGGTCAGGATCCTGCGACAGCATGTCTTCTCTGGTTTCCAGGCTGCATATGACCTTCTGGAATTCCGAATTGGCTTTGGAGCCCTGAATGAAAGTTGTAGATAATTCTCTCAGCTTTCCTACAAGGTAAGAGTCGAAATTTTTAGACATTCAGACCTCAAGATATGCACGAAACACAGAGACAGCATAAAATGCTCAATATTGCTGAAAATTGCAATTAGGCACAAATGGATCCAAAGTCATCAAATGAGGTCCAAGTCTACTCAATTAAGCCTAAAAGAGGTTTAAAAGACTAAATATGAGGGATAACTATTGGATAAAAAGTGTGTTCATCAGCGTCCCTGTATCTGACCTGAGATAACTTTTTGGCAAGTCACTATATCTGGCATAGGACTATTTCCTAGTGGATCATTATAACTAGACCGGGACCCTGTTTCGTTGCGTCCTTGTATTTGACACTGATATTTTTCTTGTGGTCCACTGTATCTGCGATAAAACTATTTCTTGGTAGGTCTCCATATCTGTCCTGATACCCTATTTCGGTGTGTCCCTGCATGTGACCTGGGATATCTTTCTGGCGAGTCACTATATTTAGCATGGGATTTTTTACTAGTGGGTCACTATAGTTGGCCTAGGCCCCTATTTCAATGCGTCCTTGTATCTGACCCGAGATAACTTTCTGGGGGGTCATTGTATCTAACACAGGATTGTTACCTGGTAGGTCACTATCTTTATCTTGGAACCCTGTTTCGGTGCGTCCCTATATTTGACTGTGATATTTTTCTTGCGGTGCACTGTATCCGGGAAGGGACTATTTCCTAGTAGGACTTTATATCTGTCCCGAGACCTTGTTTCGGTGCGTCCCTGTATCTGATCCAAGATATCTTTCTGGTGAGTCATTGTATCTGGCATGAGACTATTTCCTGGTGGGTCATTATATCTAGCCTGGAACCCTGTTTCAATGCGTCCCTATATTTGACCTAGGATATCTTTCTGGCGGGTCATTGTATTTGACATAGGATTGTTACCTGGTAGGTCATTATATTTATCCTTGGACCGTATTTCAGTGCGTCCCTGTATCTGACTCTGATATTTTTCTTGCACTTCATTGTATCTGGGACGTGACTGTTTTCTGGTATGTCACTGTATCTGTCCCACGATCCTGTTTCGGTGCATCCCTATATCGGACCCGAGATATCTTTCTGGCAGGCCTTTGTATCAGTCATAGGATTCTTACTTGGTAGGTCACTATATATGACCTGGTAAATTGTTTCGGTGCGTCCTTGTATCTGACCCGAGATAACTTTCTGAAGAGTCACTATATCTGGCATGGGACTGTTTTCTTGTGGGTCATTATAACTAGCTCGAGACCATGTTTCGTTGCGTCCCTGTATTTTGACTCTAATACTTTTCTTGTGGTGTATTGTATCTACGACAGGACTATTTCCTGGTAGGTCTCTATATCTGTCCTGAGACCCTGTTTCGATGCATACCTGTATGTGACCCGACACATCTTTTTTTTGCAGGTCACTGTATCTGGCATGGGACTGTTTCCTGGTGGGTCACTATATATGGCCTAGGAACCTGTTTCAGTGCGTCCCTATGTCAGACCCGGGATATCTTTCTGCTAGGCCTTTGTATCTGGCACAAGATTCTTACCTAGTAGGTCACTATACATGGCCTGGGAAAGTTTTTCGATGCGTCCCTATATTTGACCCGAGATAACTTTCTGGCGAGTCACTATATCTAGCATGGGACTGTTTCCTGGTGGGTCACTATATTGGGCCCAGAACCTTGTTTCAATGCGTCTCTGTATCTAACCCGAGAGATCTTTCTAGTGGGTCATTGTATCTAGCACATGATTGTTACCTGGTAGGTCACTAAATTTATCCTTGAACCTTGTTTCGGTATTTTTCTTGCAGTTCATTGTATCTGAGATGTGACTATTTTCTAGTGTGTCACTGTATCTGTCTTGGGACCTGTTTCAGTGCATCTCTCCATCAGACTCGGGATATCTTTCTAGCAGGCCTTTGTATCTGGCACAGGATTCTTTCCTAGTAGGTCAATATATATGGCCTGGGAAAGTGTTTCGATGCATCCCTGTATCTGACCCTCGATAACTTTCTGGCGAGTCACTATATCTGGCATGGGACTGTTTCTTGGTGGGTCATTATAACTAGCATGGGACCCTATTTCGTTGTGTCCCTGTATCTGACACTAATATTTTTCTTGCAGTGCACTATATCTGCGATGGGACTACTTCCTGGTAGGTCTATATATCTGTCCCAAGACCTTGTTTCAGTGTGTCCCTATATGTGACCCGAGATATCTTTCAAGCGAGTCATTATATCTGGCATGAGACTGTTTACTGGTGGGTTACTATAATTGGCCCAGGCCCCTATTTCAATGCGTCCCTGTATGTGACCCGAGATATCTTTCTGGCAGGTCATTGTATTTGGCGTAGGATTGTTACCTGGAAGGTCACTATATTTATCCTGGTACCCTATTCCGGTGCATTCTTGTATCTGACTCCAATATTTCCCTTGCAGTGCACTGTATCTAGGACGAGACTATTTCCTTGTAGGTCTTTATATCTGTCCCGAGATCTTGTTTTGTTGCGTCCCTGTATCTGACCCGGGATATCTTTCTGGCGAGTCATTGTATCTAGCACAGGATTGTTACCTGGTAGGTCACTATATTTATCTTGGGACCCTGTTTCGGTGCGTCCATGTATCTAATTCTGATATTTTTCTTGCAGTTCATTCTATCTCGAATGTGACTATTTTCTGGTGTGTCACTGTACCTGTCCTGGGACACTGTTTCAGTGCATCCCTGTATCGGACCCGAGATACCTTTCTAGCAGGCCTTTGTATCTGGCACAATATTCTTACCTAGTAGGTCACTATATATGGCCTAGGAAAGTGTTTTGGTGCATCCATGTACTTGACTCGAGATAACTTTCTTACAAGTCACTATATCTGGCATGGGACTATTTCCTGGTAGGTCACTATAACTAGCCCGAGACCTTGTTTCGGTGCATCCCTGTATCTGACTCTGATATCTTTCTTACGGTGCATTGTATTTAGGACGGGACTATTTCCTTGAAGGTCTCTATATCTGCCTTGAGACCCTGTTTCAGTGCATTCCTGCATGTGACCCGGGATATCTTTTTGGCGGGTCACTGTATCTGGCATGGGACAATTTCTTGGTAGGTCACTATATATGGCCTAGGAACCTGTTTCGATGCATCCCTGTATCTGACCCGAGATATCTTTTTGTGTTGAATGCATAATGTTAAGAATCCAAAAAGTAGTAAAGTGAATTTAGTCAAATAGGAGAAAACATAATCAACTCAAGCAAGTAACCAAACTCTAATCCATCCTTGCTCACTAAAGGTTATCTAAATCTGATTTAATTCTTGGTTAAATGTTACCTGGAAGCCCTGACAGCAACACTTATAATTCCTACTGATTACTAATCAGGATTCAATTAATCTTGGAACTAAGAATCTAGGCAGCCGCTCTATATCACTAAGTCCAGATTAATTTGAGAAACGAATTGGCCAAGTTAACAATAAAATAAAGACCTTTAAAATATGATATCAATTTCATTACAGTAATGAACTTAATCAACCGATTTAAAATCATATAACACATGCAATTAAAATACCATTCAATCACATGAAGATGAGAAGAAGCAATTAATCAAATTGTATAAAATAAAACCCGGATTGAAGCACAAGAACTTTGGATTAGCAAGTCTAGTTCCTCTTGAATCAATTACAGAAGTACTTAGCCCTCCATGGAAGGCTTAAACAAAAAGCAAAGGTCTAAATTTGAACTCAGGAACAAGAGGCAGCAGATTCAGATGATAATGTAGTGATTTCTATTATTCTCAACAACTTAAGAATAAATACTAGATGGCTACCTCCTCTAGGTTTCCTAATGGTTTCCTAATTACAAAATAAACCTAGTTTCCTAAATCTTTAATGGTTAAAACGTGATTAAACCCAAGTGACATGTGTGCTGGCCCAAATAGCAGATGTTGGGCCAATAAATAGGTACTGGTCCAATAGGCAGGCCCAAGGAATGGAATAAGTCGATGCTGGGCAGATGCAAAAAATCTGGACTGCTTGCATTCGAATTTTAGTTGTCCAGACGCGAGAATCAGCTTCTGGTCTCTTCATATGAAATGTACCATTTTTGCCAGCTTTCCTACGAAATTGGAATCGCATAATCGGACATCTACAGCTCAAGATATAGTGAAAAATGTAAGCAATGTCAGAAATCAATAATTATGTAATTAAAGTCCAAAAGCACCAACAAGTCAAAATCCATAAAATACGTCTGTGGGCTATGGAAATCAGCAGAAACACACACTAAAAGTCTAAGTATAAGGGAAACAAATAGTGTAAAATAATGTCTTATCAAGACCCTGTTTTGGTGCATCCTTGTATCGGGCTCGGGATATCTTTCTGTAGGCCTTTGTATCTGACACAGGACTCTTACCTGGTAGGTCACTATATATGGCCTAGGAAAGTGTTTCGATGCATCCCTGTATCTAACCCGAGATAACTTTCTGGCGAGTCAATATATCTGGCATGGGATTGTTTCCTGGTGGGTCACTATAACTAGCATGAGACCCTGTTTCGGTGCGTCCCTGTATTTGACTCTGATATTTTTCTTGCGATGCATTATATCTAGGACGGGACTGTTTCCTCGTAGGTCTCTATATCTGTCTCGGGACCCTTTTTCAGTGCGTCGCTATATGTGACCTGAGATATCTTTCTGGTGGGTCACTGTATCTAGCATGGGATTGTTTCCTGGTAGTTCACTATATATGGCCTGGGAACCTGTTTCGATGCATCCTTGTATCTGACCCGAGATATCTTTCTGGTGAGTCACTGTATCTAGCATGGGACTATTTCTTTGTGGGTCATTATATCTGACTTGGGATCCTGTTTCAATGTGTCCCTGTAACTGACCAGGGATATCTTTCTGGCGGGTCACTATATCTGGCACAGGATTGTTACCTGGAATGTCACTATATTTTGCTCGAGACCCTGTTTCGATGCGTCCCTATATCTAAGTTAGATATTTTTGTTGTAGTTGAAGGATTATATGATGGTAGGTCACTATATCTAGCCTATGAACCTTTTTCAGTGCGTCGCTATATCTTATTTGGGATATCTTTCTGTCGGGTCACTGTATCTGACATGCGACTGTTTCCTGGTGGGTCACTATTACTGTTTCGGTGCGTCCCTATGTCTAACTCGAGATATCTTTCTGGCTTGTCATTGTATCTGACACAAGATTGTTACCTGGTACGTCACTATATATGGCCCGAGAACCTGTTTCAATGTGTCCCTGTATCTAACATGAGAATTCTTTCTTGCAGGTTGATGTATCTGGCATAGGACTATTTCCTGGTGGGTCACTATAACTGGCCCGGGACCCTATTTTGCTACGTCCCTCCATCTGCCTCTAATATTTTTATTGCGGTGCACTGTATCTGGGACGAAACTGTTTCCTGGTGTGTCATTATATCTGTCTCGGGACCCTATTTTGGTGCATCCCTATAACAGACTCGAGATATCTTTCTGTTAGGTCTTTGTATCTGGCACAGGATTTTTACCTAGTAGGTCACTATATATGGCCTGGGAACCTGTTTCAGTGCGTCCCTGTATCTGACGCGAGATATCTTTCTGCCGAGTCACTATATTTGGCATGGGACTAGTTCCTGCTGGGTCACTATATCTGGCTTGAGACCTTCTTTCAGTGAGTCACTGTATCTGACTTGAATATTTTTCTTGTATTTCACTGTATCTGCAACGGGACTATATCTTAGTAGATCACTATATCTGTCCGGGAAAACTTGTTCGGTTTGTCACTTATATATCTGGCACGACACTATCTCCTTCTAGGTCACTATATCTCATCCAAGAACTTGTTTCGTCGCAGCCTTGTATATGACCTGGCATATCTTTTTGGCGGGTCACTATATCTGGCAATGGACTATTTCCTAGAAGGACTCTCTATCTGGCCCGGGACACTATTTTAGTGCGTCCTTGTATCTGACCCGGGATATCTTTCTGGCTTATCACTGTATCTGACACAGGATTGTTACTTGGTATGTCATTATATAAAGCCTGGGAACCAGTTTCAATGCGTACCTATATCTGAGATGAGATTTCTTTTTGGCAGGTCGTTGTATCTGGCATAGGACTGTTACTTGGTGGGTCACTATAACTGGCCCGGGACCTTGTTTCAGTGTGTTCCTATATCTGACTCTGATATTTTTCTTGCGGTGCACTATATATGAGATGGGATTGTTTCCTGGTGTGTCACTATATCTGTCCCGGGACCCTGTTTCGACGCATCCCTGTATCGGACCCGAGATGTCTTTCTGGTAGGACTTTGTATCTGGCACATGATTTTTACTTTGTAGGTCACTATATATGGCCTGGGAACTTGTTTCGGTGCATCCCTGTATATGACCTGAGATATCTTTTTGGCGAGTCATTGTCTTTGGTTTGGGATTGTTTCCTAGTGGGTCGCTATAACTGGCCCTGGACCCTGTTTCGATGCGTCCCTTTATCATACTCTGATATTTTTCTTGTGGTGCATTGTATATGGGATGGGACTGTTTCTTGGTGTGTCACTATATCTATCCCGAGACCCTGTTTCGGTGCATACCCGTATCGGACCCAGGATATCTTTCTGGCAGGTCTTTGTATCTGGCACAAGATTTTTACCTGGTAGGTCAATATTTATGGCCTAGAAACCAGTTGCGGTGCATCCCTGTATCTGACCCAAGATTTCTTTTTGGCGAGTCACTATATCTGGCATAGGACTGTATCCTAGTAGGTCACTATATCTAGCCCATGACCCTGTTTCAATGTGTCCTTGTATCTGACCTGGGATATCTTTCTGGCGGGTCACTGTATCTAGCACAGGATTGTTACCTGGTAGGTCACTATATTTTACCTGGACCTTATTTTGGTGCATTCCTGTCTCTGACTCTGATATTTTTCTTGCGGTGCACTATATCTGGGGTGGGACTGTTTCCTAGTAGGTCTTTATATCTATCCCGAGACACTGTTCGGTGCGTCCCTGTATCTGACTCGAGATATCTTTTAGGGTAGTCACTGTATCTGGCTTGGGACAATTTCCTAGTGGTCACTATATCTGGCACGGGACCCTGTTTCAATGTGTCCCTATATTTGTCCCGGGATATCTTTATGGCGGGTCACTGTATCTGGCACAGGATTGTTACCCAGTAGGTCACTATATTTATCTTGGGATCCTATTTCGGTGCATCCCTGTATCTGACTATGATATTTTTCTTGCAGTGCACTGTATCTAGGATGGGACTATTTTCTGCTAGGTCTTTATATTTGTCCCAAGACCCAGTTTCGGTGCATCCCTGTATATGACTCAAAATATCTTTCTAGTGAGACACTGTATCTGGCATGGAACTATTTCCTAGTAGGTCACTATATATGGCCTAGGAAACTGTTTTGGTGCGTCCCTGTATCTGACCCGAGATATCTTTCTGGCGAGTTACTATATCTGGCATGGGACTGTTTACTGGTGGGTTACTATATCTGGCTCGGGTCCCTGTTTCAATGTGTCCCTGTATTTGACCCAAGATATCTTTCTGGCGGGTCATTGTATTTGGCGCAGGATTATTACCTGGTAGGTCACTATATTTATCTTGGGACCCTGTTTCGGTGCGTCCCTGTATCTGACTCTGATAGTTTTCTTGCGCTGCACTATATCTGGGACAAGACTGCTTCTTGGTAGGTCTCTATATCTGTCCCGAAATCCTGTTTCGGTGCATCCTTATATCTAACCCGAGATATCTTTCTAGTTAATCACTGTATTTGGCATGGGATTATTTCCTGGTTGGTCACTATATCTGGCCCGGGACCCTATTTCAATGCGTCCCTGTATCTGACCCAAAATATCTTTATGGTGGGTCACTGTATCTGGCACAGGATTGTTACCTGGTAGGTTACTATATTTAACCTGGGACCTTATTTCGATGCGTACATGTATCTGACTCTGATATTTTTCTTGCGGTTCATTATATCTTGGATGTTACTCTTTCCTGTTGTGTCACTATATTTGTCCCAGGATCCTGTTTCGGTGCATCCCTGTATCGAACCTGGGATATCTTTCTGGCTTGCCTTTGTATCTGGCGCAGGATTCTTACCAGGTAGGTCACTATATATGGCCTTGGAAGGTGTTTCAGTGGGTCCCTTTATCTGACCCGATATATCTTTCTACTGAGTCACTATATCTGGCATGGGACCGTTTCCTAGTAGGTCACTATAACTAGTAGGTCACTATAACTGGCCCGGGACCTTGTTTTGGTGTGTCCCTTTATCTGACTCTAATATTTTTCTTGTGGTTCACTATATCTGGGACGAGACTGTTTCCTGGTAGTTCTCGATATCTGTCTCGAGATCCTGTTTTGGTATGTCCCAGTATGTGACCCGAGATAACTTTCTAGCGGGTCACTGTATCTGGCATGGGACTCTTTCCTGGTAGTTCACTATATATGGCCTGGGAACTGACGGATGCCGAACCGTACAAAATTACAATACTAATTGCAACTAAATTGTAGTATAGGATGCAACCAGTGTCGTCTCCCAAGGATTAACCAGAATAGTTAATCTACTAAGACTCACACAGGAACAGAACTAAGGGGTTTTGTGTTGAATGCAAAATGTTAGGAATCCAGAAAGCAGTAAACTGAATTTAGTCAAATAGGAGAAAACGTAATCAACTCAAGCAGGCAACCAAACTCTAATTCATCCTTGTTCACTAAAGGTTATCTAAATCTGATTTAATTCTTGGTTAAATGTTACCTGGAACCCCTAACAGCAATACTTATAATTCCTACTGATTACTAATCAGGATTCAATTAATCTTGGAACTAAGAATCTAGGCAACCGCTCTATATCACTAAGTCCAGATTAATTTGAGAAACGAATTATCCAACTTAACCATATAATAAAAACCTTTAAAATATGATTACCATTTTGATTACTATGATGAATCTAATCAACCGATTTAAATTCATATAAAACATGCAATCAAAGTACCATTCAATCACATGAAGATGGGAAAAAGCAGTAATTCAAATTATATTAAATCAAACCCGGATTGAAGCACAAGAGCTCTGGATTAGCAAGTCTGGTTCCTCTTGAATCGATTACAGAAGTACTTAGCCTTCCATGAAAGGCTTAAACACAAAGCAAAGGTATAAACTCAAACTCAGGAACAAGAGGCAGTAGCTTCGGATGATAATGTGGTGATCTCTATTATTCTCAACAACTTAAGAATAAATACTAGCTGGCTGCCTCCTCTAGGTTTCCTAATTACAAAGTAAACTTAGTTTCCTAAATCTTTAATGGTGAAAATGTGATTAAACCCTAGTGACATGTGTGCTGGCCCAAATAGCAGATGATGGGCCAATAGATAGGCACTGGTCCAATAGGCAGGCCCAAGGAATGGAATAAGTAGATGTTGGGCGGATGCAGAAAATCTAGACTGATTTCATGTGAATTTCAGTTATCTAGATGCGAGAATCAACTTCTAGGCACTTCATATGAAATGTATCATTTTCTATCAGCTTTCCAACGAAATTGGAATCGCATCAATTGGACATCTGCAACTCAAGATATTATGAAAAATGTAAGTAGTGCCAAAAATCAATAATTATGCAATTAAAGTCCAAAAGCACCAACAAGTCCAAATCCAAAAATATGTCTATGGGCTATGGAAATCAGCAGAAACATGATAAGACATTATTTTATACTATTTATTTCCCTTATACTTAGTCTTTTAGTGTATGTTTCTACTGATTTTTATGGCCCATAGACATATTTTGTAGATTTGGACTTGTTGGTGCTTATAGACTTTAATTGCATAATTGTTAATTTCTGGCACTATTTACATTTTTCACTATATCTTGACCTACAAATGTCTGATTGATTCAATTCTAGTCTTATAGGAAAGCTGACAGAAAATTATACATTTCATGTGAAGAGCTTAGAAGCTGATTCTTGCATCTGGATAACTAAAATTTGCATGCAAGTAGTCTAGAGTTTCTACATTCGCCCAACATCGACTTATTCCATTCTTTGGGCTTGCCTAATGGACCAATACCTGTTTATTGGCCCAACATCTGCTATTTGGGCCAGCACACATGTCACTAGGGTTTAATCATGTTTTTACCATTAAAGATTTAGGAAAATAGGTTTATTTTGTAATTAGGAAACCTAAAGGAGGCAGCCAGCTAGTATTTGTTATTAAGTTGTTGAGAATAATGGAATCACCACATTATCATCTAAAGTTGTTGCCTCCTATTCCTGAGTTCGAGTTTATACATTTGCTTTGTGTTTAAGCCTTTCATGGAAGACTAAGTACTTCTGTAATCGATTCAAGAGGAACCAGACTTGCTAATCCAAAGTTCTTGTGCTTCAATCTGGGTTTGATTTAATATAATTTGAATTACTGCTTCTTCCCATCTTCATGTGATTGAATGGTACTTTGATTGCATGCTTTATATGAATTTAAATCGATTGATTAGATTCATCATAGTAATCAAATTGGTAATCATATTTTAAAGGTTTTTATTATATGGTTAACTTGGACAATTTGTTTCTCAAATTAATCTGGACTTACTGATATAAAGCAGTTGCCTAGATTCATAGTTCCAAGATTAATTGAATCCTGATTAGTAATCAGTAGGAATTCTAAGTGTTACTGTTAGGGGTTCCAGGTAACACTTAACCAAGAATTAAATCAGATCTAGATAATCTTTAGTGAACAAGGACGGATTAAGGTTTGGTTGCCTACTTGAGTTGATTACGTTTTCTCTTATTTGATTAAATTCAGTTTACTACTTTCTGAATTCTTAGTATACTGCATTCAACACAAAACCCCCTATTTCTGTTTATGCTTAAGTCTTAGTAGATTAGTTGTTCTGGTGAATCCATGGGAGACAACACTGGTTGCATCCTATACTACAAGTTAGTTACAATTAGTATTATAATTTTGTACGGTTCGGCACCCATCAAAACACACATTAAAAGTCTAAGTATAAGGGAAACAAATAGTGTATAATAATGTCTTATCAAATTTTCCCACACTTAGCTTTTTTGCACTCCTAGGCAAAATCACAAGAATCAAACGAGAGGAAGAAAACAACTCTCCAATCAAATCAAGAATGCAAAGATTAAGGTAAGAAAACAATTCAAACTCAAACAAACATCAACACTTATGGAACAACATCTCTTGACAACTAGAGAACACACAACATGAAAATTTCATTTAATAGGAAGGGGTCAAAGTAGATAGCCCCTCACAAGATAAATAAATGCTCTCAATTCTCTCAAGTGTCTAAGGTTAGTATTTCTATCTAATCATCCCATCAAAATTATACTACCATAAGCTTGTTCATATTCTCAATCTCCATTACCTATGTCACATGCATAACACAAATCAAAAGGACTTTTAAAGGTTGTAAGGGGGAAAGGTAAATGAATGACAATAAAATGGAAAAATGGCTAAAGCACCCAAGGAATCATAAAGAGCATCTGATTATGGAGAGATTCAAGTACTTTATGCGTCTTGACTTTGGGCTTCAACTCATTTTTAATTTTCCCAAAACAACTCTATTCTTTTGCTTCTGGTGTTTTTTTTTAAGCATAACACTTAACAATTTTAGCCACAACCAATCAGCCACAACTTGATACTTTGTTTTTGTAAGAATTCAATCCCTTTTTAATTCAATGCAATGCTCTTCAATTCCTAAGGGTTGGGTAGGATACGGTTTTACACTTAGGCTTGCAATGAGCTACACATGAAAAAAAGGATCATTAGGCTCAAAAAGGGATAATCAAAGGATAACATCAAGGTTAGCTATTTGTTCAAGTAGCTTCTCAAAGAAGGGAATGCCTTATTCACTTTTATGCATGCATGTGCAAATGTAACCTCAATTAAGAAATAGAACAAGTTCTAGAGTGTCAAATTGATAGATGAAATTTGTTGCCATACCACTTAAATCCAAGAAGCAAGATAATTGTCCACTCATGTTGTAGCACTTTAGAATCAAAATCGCTTCAAACTATTCTCTTCACAACTCTTAACTTAACTGGAAAGAACCAGAAAAATCTAAAAATAAAACAGGAAAACAACAATCCTAAAAGAAAACAGAAAACAAAATTTCAAATGACTAAAACAGAAATCAGCAAATTAAAAACAGTGAACAGAAAACATAAAACAGCAACTCTAATAACAGAAAATAGCATACTACAAACACAGAAAATTTAAAAACACAGAAAACAGAAAACTAAGCATAAAACAAAAAACAAAACACTAAAATTCTAAAACTGAAAAACAGAAAACAGTAAAAATATCAAGTAAAATAGAAACATAAAGCATAAAACAGCACAACAGGCTAATCCCTCCCCCACACTTAAATTTTTGCAGTGTCCTCAATGCAAAGTACAAAGCAAACAGTAAAAGTAAGGCACTAAAAATAAAAGAGAAAGAGAAAAAAAATAGCTTTTGGGTTTAAGTCTCATAGAGGGCAGCAGACAAGTGCATCTCCTCCACCACTTGCTCTTGAAAAACCTCATAAAAAGGTTTCAGTCGATATCCGTTCACTAAGAAAGTCTTGTTGGTTGCCTCATTCTTGATCTCAATTGCACCATAGGAGAAGACATTAGTCACCACAAAAGGACCCATCCATCGAAAATGAACCTTGTCGGGCATTAACTTGAGATAGGAGTTATAGAGCAGCACTTTCTGACCAATATGGAACTCTTTTCTCACTAACATCTTGTCATGGACAACCTTGGTCTTTTCTTTATATATTCTGGAATTCTCATAAGCCTCCAACCAGATTTCTTCAAGTTCTTACAGGTGGAGCTTCCTTTGTGATTCGACTTGGGCTAAATCAAGATTACACTACTTCACTGCCCAATACGCCTTATGCTTGATCTCCATTGGAAGGTGACATGCCTTGCCAAAGACTAGCCTATAGGGGTCTTGTAGGTAGTCCGATAGACCCACAATGCATCATCCAGACGCAGGCTCTAGTCTTTCCGGTTGGGCTAGACAGTCTTCTCTAAAATATGCTTGATCTCCCTGTTGGACACCTCTGCTTGCCCATTGGTCTGTGGATGGTAAGGGGTTGACACCTTGTGCACCATACTTTCTCAACAAAGCAACCATGTGCCTATTGCAGAAGTGAGAACCTTGGTCACTGATTAGGGCTCTTGGAACGCTGAACCTGCAGAAAATGTAAGTCTTGACTAAATCTAAGACAACATGAGAATCGTCAGTCCAAGTGGCCTTGGCCTCTACCCATTTAGAAACATAGTCCACAACTAAAAGAATATACACAAAACCAAAAGAAGTAGGGAAAAGACCCATGAAATTGATGCCCCAAACATCAAATATCTCACAGAACAGCAAAGGCTGTTGAGGCATCTCATTCCTATGGGAAATATTACATGTTTGTTGGCATTGGGCACAATTCTTACAAAAATTGTATGCATCATGAAATAAGGAAGGCCAATAGAGTCCATAATCTAAAATTTTACGAGCAGTGCGTTGAGGTCCAAATTGACCACCACTGACAGAAGTATGACAAAACTATAACATAGACTCAGACTCATGTTTAAGCACACACCTCCTAATTACTTGGTCACTACATAGTCTCCACAAGTAGGGGTCATCTCACACATAATGTTTGGCTTCACTTTTAAGTTTATCTACTTGATGCTTCTTAAGATAAATAGGTAACTCAGAAGCAACTAAGTAGTTTACCAAGTCAACATACTAAGGATCTATACCTTGCAGCTGATAAAGCTGCTCATTCGGAAAAGTCTCTCTGATGGGAAGGCTATCCAAAGTCAGTGGAATCTAGCTCAGGTGATCTACTACCAAGTTCTCAGCTCCACTCTTGTCTCTGATCTCAAGGTCGAATTCTTGCAAGAGCAGCATCCATCTAATGAGCCTAGGCTTCGAATCCAGCTTCTTAAGCAAGTACTTTAGAGCTGAATGATCAGAGAAAGTAATTACTTTAGAATTAAGCAAATATGAACAAAATTTATCTAAAGCAAACACAATAGCAATGAGCTTTTTCTCAGTAGTGGTGTAATTTGCTTGGGCAACATCCAAAGTGCGAGAGGTATAATAAATCATGTGGAACAGCTTGTCTACTCACTATGCAAGGAAAAATCCTATTGCAAATTTTGATGCATCACACATCAGCTCGACGGGAAACTCCCAGTTTGGTGGCTGGATGATGGGAGGCGAGGTAAGGCTCTGCTTCAGCTGATCAAAGGCTGCTCTGCATTGCCTATCAAATTCAAAATCCACTTTTTTCTAGAGAAGCTTAGACAATGGGAAGGCAATCTTGTTGAAGTCCTGGATGAATCACTGGCAAAACCCTGCATGACCAAGAAAGGAACGTACTTCCCGCACATAAGTTAGGTAGGGTAAAGAGGAAATAACATCTATCTTAGCCTTATCTACTTCAATCCCTTTGCTAGAAATTACATGCCCTAAAACTATGTCTTGTTCTACCATGAAGTGACATTTCTCAAAATTAAGAAAAATGTTAGTCTCAATGCATCTATCAAGTACTCTAGCAAGGCTATCTAAACATGCATCAAAAGAGGAGGCATATACAGTAAAGTCATCCATGAATACTTTCATGCAATGTCCTAAAAAATTAGAAAATATGCTCACCATACACCGCTGGAATGTACCAGGGGCATTACACAGACCGAAAGGCATCCTCTTATATGCAAATATGCCAAAGGGACAAGTGAAAGTCATCTTTTCCTGATCCTCAGGGGCTATGTGAATCTGGAAGTAGCCTAAGAAGCCATCTAGGAAGCAGTAATGGGACTTCCCTGTCAACCTCTGTAGCATCTGATCAATGAAGGGCAGAGGGAAGTGATCCTTCCTTGTGGCCTAGTTGAGTCTTCTATAATCAATGCAGACACGCCAACTATTTTGCACTCTAGTGGGGATCAGCTCATTGTTCTCATTGGCTACCACAGTTATGCCACTATTCTTTGGAACCACTTGCTAATGCCATAAATGTTTGCAAGTGTCCATCCAATGGCTGTCTTCTGCTATTTTAGAATCTGAAACAACTTCTCTTCCTATTCAGTTTGCAGATTGTTGGCTATGATGACTAGCATCTTCTCTTTTGCTTCTAGGAAGGCATACTTGAGATGGTCAGGTAACGATTTCAGCTCAAGAATGGGTGGCTGCTGCACAGAGGGAACTAGTTTGGTTGGAGAAACCAAATCTGCTGTGTGAAGCTCAGAACACCTGCAAGCTCTGCACTATGCTCCAAAACATTCTCATCATATCCCATATAATTAGAAATTTTAGAACATGCAGCATAACTCCCATCATAATCAGTACATCCAGAACAATCTAAAATGTCAAGCAAACCTACTGTATCAAGGAATTCGGCTACTAAGTCAACATGCACATCATCAACTAGCAGGTCTATGACATCTATTTGAAACACAGAATGTTCTTCCAGAGGGTGTTTCATAGCATCAAATAGATTAAATTAAATCACAGTATCATCAAATTCCATGGAAAGTGTACCAACATGCACATCAATGATGGTTTTAGCAGTCTTTAAGAAGGGTCTACCTAAGATCAAAGGGGCATGTTCAGAGCAGACTCATCCTCCATATTCAACACATAAAAATCAACTGGAAAAATTAAATCATTTACCCTAACCAAGACATCCTCAAGAAGTCCTGCAGGATATGTTGTGCTTCTGTTGGCAAGCTGAATAACCACTCCAGTAGGCTTCAACTCTCCAATCTGCAATGATGAATAGATGGACTTGGGCATCACATTAATTGAAGCACCCAGATCTAACATAGCATTGGCGAACTGCTTGTCTCCAATGGTGCAGGGAATGGTAAACATTCTTGGATCAGTACACTTGGATGGCAGGTTAGGTTGGATCATAGCTGACATGTTTCTGCTCATGCTCACTTTCTCATTGCCCTTCAGTCTTCTTTTGTGGGTACACAAATCCTTCAGAAACCTTGCATACTTGGAAATCTGTTTAATTGCTTCCAGGAGGGGGATATTGACTTCCACCTTCCTGAAAGTATCCATGATCTCTCTATCCAACTCATGCTTAGCAATCTTCTTGGACTGTGTACTTTGTTAGGAAAAGGAAGAGGAATGCTGGAGGTAGAGCTCTCTGCCTGGTTCAGAAGGGAAGAAGGTGGCTATCTTGGGACAGATTTAGGGGCTACAGTGTCTGGATCCTTTACTTGGACATAATTGGGGACTGTGGAAGGCAGGCTAGGTTCTGGAACACTCACTTCCTTGCCACTACGCAGGGTTATGGCACTCATATTGCCTCTCAGATTGGTGACTGTTTGAGAGGGTAAACTGCTGGAACCTTGGGACTTGAGTTCACTAATGGTGGTTGCAAGTTCACTTTTCTGAGTCTCCAGGCTCTGAATATTAGTCTCAGTCCCCTGTTGGAATTGGATGTTGTTGCTAGCCAACTGCTTCACTAAATCTTCCAGGCTCGGTTCTGGCTTGTTAGCTTGCTGCATATGCTGCTTTATTGGTGCTTGAAACTATTGGTTGCTTGAACTTGCATTGTATCTAGGCTGCTGTGGCTGGTACGTTTGTTGCTGCTGGTATGTTTGACCAGAATTACCTTCATACCTCAAGTTTGAGTGATCTCTCCAGCCAAGGTTGTATGTAGAAGAGTGGGGGTCATAACTGGGCTGCTGGTAAGGTCTGCAAGGAAAGACACTAGCCACTACTTCAGTGTTTGACGGGTGCCGAACCGTACAAAATTAAACTACTAATTGTAACTAATTTGTAGTATAGGATGCAACCAGTGTCATCTCCCAAGGATTCACCAGAACAACTAATCTAATAAGACTTAAGCAAGAACAGAATAAAATGGGGGTGGTTTGTGTTAAATGCAAAATGTTAAGAATCTAGAAAGCAGTAAACTGAATTTATCAAATAAGAGAAAATGTAATCAACTCAAGCAGGCAACCAAACCTTAATCCATCCTTGTTCACTAAAGATAACCTAGATCTGATTTAATTCTTGGTTAAGTGTTACCTGAAACCCTTAACAGTAACACTTAGAATTCCTACTGATTTACCAATCAGGATTCGATTAATCATGGAATTAAGACTCTAGGCAACCGCTCTATATCACTAAGTCTAGATTAATTTAATAACCGAATTGTCCAAGTTAACCATATATTAAAAACCTTTAAAGTATGATTATCAATCTGATTACTGTTATGAATCTAATCAACCGATTTAAATTCATACAAAACATGCAATCAAAGTACCATTCAATCACATGAAGAAGGGAAGAAACAGTAATTCACATTAAATTAAATCAAACCCGGTTAAAGCACTGGAACTCTGGATTATTAAGTTTGGCTCCTCTTGAATTGATTACAAACGAACTTAGCCCTCCATGAAAGGCTTAAACACAAGTCAAAAGTCTAAAACTCGAACTCAGAAATAAGAGGCAGCAGCTGCTCAAGGTAATTTCGTATCTCTTCTGGTTGGTTTATTTTCCTCAACAACTTGAGAATAAATACTAGCTGACTGCCTCCTCTAGGTTTCCTAATTAAAAATAAACCTAGTTTCCTAAATTATTAATAGTAGAAACGTGATCAAGCCCTAGTGTCATGTGTGCTGGCCCAATAAGCAGATGTTGGTCCAAATAAACATGCTCTGGTCCAATAGGCAGGCCTAAGGAAAGGAATCAGTCAATGTTGGGCGGATGCAAAAAATTTGGACTTCTTGAACATGAATTACAGTTGTCCAGACGCGAGAATCAGTTTCTGGGCTCCTCATATGAAATGTATCATTTTCTATCAACTTTCCAACGAAACTAGAATCACATCAATCAGACATTTGTAGCCAAAGATATGGTGAAAAACGTAAGCAGTGCCAGAATTCAACAGTTAAGCAATTAAAATCTATAAGCACCAACAAATCCAAATCTACAAAACATGTCTAAAGGCTATAAAAATCACTAGAAACACGCACTAAAAGACTCAGTATAAGGGAAGCAAATAGTGTAAAATAATGTGTTATCAAATTCCCCCACACTTAGCTTTTTGCACTCTTGGGCAAAATCACAAGAAACAAACTAACTAGAATAAGAAAACAGCTCTCCAATCAAATCATAAATGCAAAGATTAAGGTAATGAAACAATTCAAACTTAAAGAATAGCAGCACTCATGGAACAATATCTCTTGTCAACTAGAGAACACACAACATGGCAATTTCATTTAATAGGAATGAGTCAAAGTAAATAGCCTCTCACAAGATAAATCAATGCTCTCAATTCCCTCAAGTGTCTAAGGTAAGTATTTCAATCCAATCATCCTATCAAAATCACACTACCATAAGCTTGTTCATATTCTCAATCTCCACTACCTATGTCACATGCATAACAAAAATCAAAAGGACATTTAAAGGGTTGTAAGGGGGAAAGGTAAAGGAATGACAAGAATATGGAAAAATGGCTAAAGCACCCAAGGAATCACAAAGAGCATCTAATTATGGAGAAATTCAAGTACTTTATGCATCTTGACTTTGGGCTTCAACTCATTTTTTTCTTTTCCCAAAACAACTTTATTCTTTTGTTGCTGCTGTATTTTTTTTTTATGAAGCAGAACACTTAACAATTTCAGCCACAACCAATCAACCACAACTTGATGCTTTGTTTTTGTAAGAATTTACTGCCTTTTTATTCAATGCAATGCTCTTCAATTCCTAAGGGTTGGGTAGGACATGGTTTTACACTTAGGCTTGCAATGAGCTACACATGAAAGAAAGGATCATTAAGCTCAAAAAGGGGTAATCAAAGGATAACATCAAGGTTAGCTATTTGGTCAAGTAGCTTCTCAAAGAAAGGAATGCCTTAATCACTTTTATGCATGCATGTGCAAATGTAACCTCAACTAAGAAACAGAACAAGTTCTAGAGTGTCAAATTGATAGATGAAAACACACAAGAAAGAATCATGACATATGGCTCAATTCCTCACAGCTTATAAGCTTGTCAAGAATCAACTCATCCAAATCAAATTTTGTTGCCATACCACTTAAATCCAAGAAGCAAGATAATTGTCCACTCATGTTGTAGCACTTTAGAATCAAAATTGCTTCAAACTATTCTCTTCACAATTCTTTAATTGGAAAGAACCAGAAAATTCCAAAAACAAAACAAAAAAAATAGCAACCTAAAGGAAGACAGAAAACAGAATTTTAAATAACAAAAACAACAAACAGAAAATGAAAAATAGCAAGCATAAAAATAGTAAAACAGAAAATTAAAAACAGAGAACAGCAAACACAACAAAAATTAAAACAGAAATAGAAACTTGAAAACAGTAAAACAGAAAGCATAAAAACACACACAACAGGCTAATCCCTCCCCCACACTTAAATTTTTGCAGTGTCCTCAATGTAAAACACAAAGCAAACAATAAAAGCAAGGCACTAAAAATAAAAGAGAAGGGGAAAGAAAACAACCTGTGGGTTTAAGTCTTATAGAGGGCAGCAGACAAGTGCACCTCCTCCACCACTTACTCTTGAAAACCCTCATAGAAAGGTTTTAGCCGATGTCCGTTCACTGGGAAGGTTTGGTTGGTTACCTCATTCTTGATCTCAATTGCACCATAAGGAAGACATGAGTCACCACAAAAGGACCCATCCATCAAGAATAAAGCTTAACAGGCATTAGCTTGAGACGGGAGTTGTAGAGTAGCACTTTCTGACCAATGTGGAACTCTTTTCTCACCAACATCTTGTCATGGACAGCCTTGGTCTGTTCTTTGTAGATTCTAGAATTATCATAAGCCTCCAACCGGATTTCATCAAGTTCCTGCAGGTGGAGTTTCCTCTGTGATCCGGTAAATCAAGATTACACTGCTTCACAGCCCAGTACGCCTTATGCTTGATCTCTACTGGAAGGTGACATGCCTTGCCAAAGACTAGCCTATAAGGGGACATGCCTATAGGGGTCTTGTAGGCAGTCCGATAGGCCCATAATGCATAATCCAAACGCAGGCTCCAATCTTTTCTGTTGGGCTAGATAGTCTTTTCTAAAATCTGCTTGATCTCCCTATTTCACACCTTTGCTTGCCCATTGGTCTGTGGATGGTAAGGGGTTGACACCTTGTGCACCACACTATACTTTCTTAACAAAGCAGCCATGTGCGTATTGCAGAAGTGAGAACCTTGGTCACTGATGATGGCTCTTGGAACGTCGAACCTGCAGAAAATGTGAGTCTTGACAAAATCTAAGACAACACGAGAATCGTCAGTCCGGGTGGCCTTGGCCTCTACCCATTTAGAAACATAGTCCACAGCTAAAAGAATATACACAAAACCAAAAGAAGTAGGGAAAGGGCCCATGAAATTGATGCCCCAAACATCAAATATCTCACAAAACAGTAAAGGCTGTTGAGGCATCTCATTCCTACGAGAAATATTACCTATCTGTTGGCATTGGGCACAATTCTTACAAAAGTTGTACGCATCATGAAATAGGGTAGGCCAATAAAGTCTAGAATCTAAAACTTTACGAGTAGTGCGCTGAGGTCCAAAATGACCACCACATGCAGAAGTATGACAAAACTGCAACACAGACTTAGACTCATGTCCAAGCACACACCTCCTAATTACTTGGTCACTACACAGTCTCCACAAGTAGGGTCATCCCACACACAATGTTTGGATTCACTTTTAAGCTTATCTACTTGATGCTTCTTAAAATAAGCAGGTAACTCATAAGCAACTAAGTAGTTTACCAAGTCAGCATACCAAGGATCTGTACCTTGCAGCTGATAAAGCTGCTCATCCGGAAAGGTCTCTCTGATGGGAAGGCTATCCAAAGTCAGTGGTATCCGACCCAAGTGATCTGCTACCAAGTTCTCAGCTCCATTCTTGTCTCTGATCTCAAGGTCAAATTCTTGCAAGAGCAGCATCCACCTAATGAGCATAGGCTTCGCATCCGGCTTCTTGAAGAAGTACTTTAGAGCTGCATGATCAGAGAAAGCAATGACTTTAGAATTAAGCAAATATGAACGGAATTTATCTAAAGCAAGCACAATAGCAAGGAGCTCTTTCTCAGTAGTGGTGTAATTTGCTTGGGCAGCATCGAAAGTGCGAGAGGCATAATAAATCATGTGGGACAACTTGTCCACTCACTGTGCAAGGACAGTGCCTACTGCAAAGTTTGATGCATCGCACATAAGCTCAAAGGGAAACTCCCAGTTAGGTGGCTGCATGATGGGAGGGGAGGTAAGGCTCTGCTTCAGCTGATCAAAGGCTACTCTGCACTGCTTATCAAAGTCGAAATCCACTTCTTTCTGGNGACAATGGCAAGACAATCTTGCTGAAGTCCTGGATGAATCGCCTGTAAAACCCTACATGACCAAGAAAGGAACGCACTTCCTGCACACAAATGGGGTAGGGTAAAGAGGCAATAACATCTATCTTAGCCTTATCTACTTCAATGCCTTTGCTAGAAATTACATGCCCTAAAACTATGCCTTGTTCTCAAAATTAAGAACAAGGTTAGTCTTAATGCATCTATCAAGTACCCTAGCAAGGCTATCTAAACATGCATCAAAAGAAGAGCCATACACAGTAAAGTCGTCCATGAAAACTTCCTTGCAGTGTTCTAAAAAATCAGAAAAGATGCTCACCATACACCGCTGGAATGTACGAAGGGCATTACACAGGCCGAATGGCATCCTCCTATATACAAATGTGCCGAATGGACAGGTGAAAGTCGTCTTCTCCTGATCCTCCGGGGCTATGTGAATCTAGAAGTAGCCTGAGAAGCCATCTAGGAAGAAGTAATGGGACTTCTCTGCCAGTCTCTCTAACATCTGATCAATAAAGGGCAGAGGGAAGTCATCCTTCCTTGTCACCTGGTTAAGTCTTCTATAATCGATGCAAACTTGCCAGCTGTTCTGCACTCTGGTGGGGATCAACTCGTTCTTCTCATTGGCTACCACAGTTATGCCACTCTTCTTTGGAACCACTTGAACTGGACTCACCCATTTGCTGTTTGAGATGGGGTAGATAATGCCGGCTGACAACAGCTTGCTCATTTCTTTCTTGACCACATCCAGGATCAATGGGTTAAGTCGCCTTTGGGGTTGCCTCACTGGTTTAGCTTCTTCCTCCAATAAAATCCTATACATGCAGGTGGAGGGGCTAATGCCAGGAATGTCTACAAGTGTCCATCCAATGGCTGTCTTCCACTGCTTCAAAATCTGCAACAACCTCTCTTCCTATTCAGGTTGCAGATTGTTGGCTATGATGACTGGCAGCTTCTCTTCTGCTTCTAGGAAAGCATACTTGAGATGGTCAGGTAACGGTTTCAGCTCAAGAATGGGTGGCTACTACACAGAGGGAACTAGCTTGGTTGGAGAAACCAAGTCTACTGTGTGAAGCTCAGAAACACCTACAAGCTCTGAACTATGCTCCAAAACAGTTTCATGGCATCACATAAATTAAAGCGAATTATAGTATCACCAAATTCCATGGAAAGGGTACCAGCATGCACATCAATTATGGTCTTAGCAGTTTTAAGGAAGGGTCTACCCAAGATCAAAGGGGCATGTCCAGACATAGACTCATCCTCCATATTTAACACATAAAAATTTGCTGGAAAAATTAAATCATTTACCCTAACTAAAACATCCTCAAGAAGGCCTGCAGGATATACTGTGCTTCTATTAGCAAGCTAAATGACAACTCCAATGGGCTTCAGTTCTCCAATCTGCAATGATGAATAGATGGACTTGGGCATCATGTTGATTGAAGCACCTAGATCTAGCATGGCATTTGTAAATTGCTTGTCTCCAATAGTGCAGGGAATAATAAGCATTCCAGGATTAGTGCACTTTGATGACAGGTTAGGCTGGATCATTGCTGACACGTTTCTGCTCATGCTCACTTTCTCATTGCCCTTCAGTCTTCTCTTGTGGGTACACAAATCCTTCAGAAACCTTGCATACTTGGGAATCTGTTTAATTGCTTCTAGGAGAGGTATATTGACTTCTACCTTCCTGAAAGTATCCATGATCTCTTTATCTAGCTCATGCTCAGCAATTTTCTTAGACTGTGTAACTCTGTTTAGAAAGGGGAGAGGAATACTGGGAGTAGAGCTCTCTGCTTGATCCTGAAGGTGGATTGGCTGCTGTTTTAGGATAGCTTTAGGGGCTGCAGGGTCTGAATTTTTTTCTTGAACAAAATTTTGAACCGTAGAAGACAGGCTAGGTTCTGGAGCACTCACTTCTTTACCACTGCTTAGGGTTATGCCACTCATATTGCCTCTTGGATTGGTGACTGTCTGAGAAGGTAAACTGCCAGAACCTTGAGACTTCAGCTCACTAATGGTGCTTGCAAGTTGACCTATCTGAGTCTCCAAGCTCTGAATGCTAGTCTCACTCCTTTGTTGGAATTGGATGTTGCTGCTTGCTAATTGCTTCACTAAGTCTTCCAGGCTCAGTTCTAGCTTGTTAATTGGCTACACAGGCTGCTTCATTGGTGCTTGAAACTGCTGGTTGCTTGAACCTGCATTGTACCTCGGCTGTTGTGGCTGATACGTTTGTTGTTGCTGCTGCTAGTAAGGTTGGCCAGAATTGCCTCTATACCTTAAATTAGGGTGATCTCTCCAGCCAGGGTTGTAGGTCGAGGAGTGGGGGTCATATCTGGGCTGCTGGTAAGGTCTACCAGGAAAGACTCCAGCCACTACTTCAGTGTTATCTTGGAAAGTAGGGCACTGATCTGTTGGATGACTAGACAAGGAACAAATTCCACATAGTTTGGCATGAGCTTGAACCGGTGTGTGCCCCATTGCTAGTTGTCTAGCCAAGGAGGTCAGTTCCTCCAAACGAGTCTCCACCCTCTGTTCATCTGCCATATGCACCTCATTCACTCCTCTAGCTGGGGTGATCATCCTTATGCCAAATTGTTGTGCATTGTCTGACATTTTGGATATTAAATCTCTTGCAACTGCAGGGGTCTTGTCCACTAAGGCACCTCCAGAAGCAACATCCATATAGCCTCGATCCATAGGAAGAAGTCCTTCGTAGAAATACAGGATGAGCAACTGGTCACTAATTTGATGATGGGGGCAGCTTCTACAGAGTTTCTTGAATCTCTCCCATTACTCATGTAGTGTCTCTCCACTGTTTTGCCTTATGCCACATATATCTTTCCTGATGGCAGCAGATCTAGAGGCAGGGAAAACTTTTCAAGGAAGCACCTCTTCAAGTCATTCCAGCTTGTGATGGTGGACGGCTGCAGGTAATATAGCCAATCCTTTGTTGCTCCATCTAATGAAAAAGGGAAGGCCCTCAGCTTGATTTACTCCTTTGTGATTCCTTGAGGTCTCATGGTGGAACACACTATGTGAAACTCCTTTAAGTGCTTGTGAGGGTCTTCACCTGCAAGTCCAAGAAACTTTGGGAGCAAGTGTATTAATCCAGACTTCAACTCAAAATTGACATCTAAATAAGGATAGTGAATACACAAAGGCTGGTAGTTATCATCAGGGGCAGCCAACTCCTTAAGAGTCCTAGCCCTAGCATGCATGTTATCATTGTTAGCCCTATTGGCAGCAGGATTAACCACAGGGTCATCATCAAGATTCATGTTATTCTCAGCCATAGTATGCCCTATATGATTAGGAACTCTACGTGCCCTAGCAAGTGTATGCAAAGTTCTTTCAATTTCAGAATAACCTTCAAGTAGTTCAAAATGAGAGGACCAAGTCATACACCATGCAAATAAAGTGACACAAACACTCTAAAACACACTAGAACAGAAAACAATGAAGTAGTGAAAGAAAAGGACAAAAACTAAAACACACTAAATGCACTAGACAAAGGCAAAAAGACACCAAAATAACACTAATTGACCCACCTAAACATTTTTAAAAAATTTTCTACCACCACAACATGAAATATTGATGAAAATAAAACTCAAAAATCAAATAAAAAATATTAAAAAATTAAAAAGGGGGTCCAAACGATGGCATTTGGCCAAGATAGGGTGGTGCTCAGTGCTATAGCACTGAGTTATATTTCTCACACCATTTTCCTTCAATTGACCAATTTTTAGCTCAATCAAAGCACACAAATCTGTACAAAATTTTTACCCGTTAAATCGCAAATTCATGCCAAAACGCTAGGAAAACAGGGAAAAATTTGGGAACGGGCACAAGAATTCACACAATGGGAACCTAAAACAGCAAAGCAAATAAACTAGCAAGAAAAACAATAATCACAGAGCTCACACAATATAGAAATTTTGCCAAAAAGTGAACTAATATAGCAAAGGAGACAGAATAGCGGCAAAGGAGACAAAACAAGGGCAATAATAGCACAAAGTTCAGCTCATAGTGCTTCTCACAAAGCAATTTCTTTGTCCACAATTTTGCAACTCAATCTAGTTGGTGAGAATCGAAAACAACACAGAAATAGAAACACTAAACAGAGAAAGAAAACTTAAACAAATAAGGAAAACAAAATAGGAAAGCAAGTAGAACAGGATGAAAATGAATGAAGGACAATTACCAGAAACAAGAAAAATAAGTAAACAAAATAGTAACAAAAGAGTCCTAAGAGGATTAATTTGTTAGATGAAATCCCCGACAACGGCGCCAAAATTTTGACAGGTGCCGAACCGTACAAAATTAAACTACTAATTGCATCTAATTTGTAGTATAGGATGCAACCAGTGTCGTCTCCCAAGGATTCACCAAAACAACTAATCTAATAAGACTTAAGCAAGAACAGAATAAAAGGGGGTGGTTTGTGTTGAATGTAGAATGTTAAGAATCTAGAAAGCAGTAAACTGAATTTATCAAATAAGAGAAAACGTAATCAACTCAAGCAGGCAACCAAACCTTAACCCATCCTTGTTCACTAATGATAACCTAGATCTGATTTAATTCTTGGTTAAGTGTTACCTGGAACCCCTAACAGTAACACTTAGAATTCCTACTGATTTACCAATCGGGATTCGATTAATCATGGAATTAAGACTCTAGGCAACCGCTCTATATCACTAAGTCCAGATTAATTTAATAATCAAATTGTCCAAGTTAACCATATATTAAAGACCTTTAAAGTATGATTATCAATCTGATTACTGTTATGAATCTAATCAACCGATTTAAGTTCATACAAAACATGCAATCAAAGTATCATTCAATCACATAAAGAAGGGAAGAAACAATAATTTAAATTAAATTAAATCAAACCCGGTTGAAGCACAAGAACTCTGGACTATTAAGTTTGGCTCCTCTTGAATTGATTACAAACAAACTTAGCCCTCCATGAAAGGCTTATACACAAGGCAAAAGTCTAAAACTCGAACTCATAAACAGGAAGCAGCAATTGCTCAAGGTAATTTCGTATCTCTTATGGTTGGTTTATTTTCGTCAACAACTTGAGAATAAATACTAGCTGACTGCCTCCTCTAGGTTTCCTAATTACAAAATAAACCTAGTTTCCTAAATTATTAATAGTAAAAACGTGATCAAGCCCTAATGTCATGTGTGCTGGCCCAATAAGCAGATGTTGGCCCAAATAAACATGCTCTGGTCCAATAGGCAGGCCTAATGAAAGGAATCAGTCAATGCTGGGTGGATGCAAAAAATCTGGACTACTTGCACGTGAATTTCAGTTGTCCAGACGCGAGAATCAGCTTCTGGGCTCTTCATATGAAATGCAGCATTTTCTACCAGCTTTCCAATGAAACTAGAATCACATCAATCGTACATATATACCCAAAGATATGTTGAAAAATGTAAGCAGTGCCAGAATTCAACATTTAAGCAATTAAAATCTATAAGCACCAACAAATCCAAATCTACAAAACATGTCTAAAGGCTATAAAAATCACTAGAAACACAAACTAAAAGACTAAGTATAAGGGAAGCAAATAGTGTAAAATAATGTGTTATCAGTGTTATCCTGAGGGTAGGGCACTGATTTGTCGAATGACTGGCTAGGGCACAAATTCCACATAGCTTGGCAGGAGCTTGAATTGGTAGGTGGCCTATTGCTAACTGTCTAACCAAAGAGATCAGTTCCTCCAAATGGTTCTCCACCCTTTGTTGATCTACCATCTGCACCGCGTTCACTCCCCTAGCAGGAGTAACTATCCTTGTGCCAAATTGATGTGCATTGGTTGCCATGTTGGAGATTAAGTCTCTTGCAGCCGCAGGGGTCTTGTCCACCAAGGCACCTTTAGAAGCAGCATCCACATAGCTCCTATCCATAGGAAGGAAACCTTTGTAGAAGTACTGGATGAGTAACTGATTATTGATTTGGTGATGAGGACAACTCCCACATAGTTTCTCAAATCTCCCCCAGTATTCATGTAATGTCTCTCCAATATGTTGCCTTATGCCACATATGTCTTTCCTGATGGCAGCAGCTCTTGAGGCAGGGAAGAATTTTTCAAGAAAACACCTCTTCATGTCATTCCAGCATGTGATGATGGATGGTTGCAAGTATAGCAATTCCTTTGCTGCTCCATCTAATGAAAAGGGAAAAGCCCTTAGCTTGATGTGCTCCTCTTGAATTGACTGAGGCTTCATGGTAGAACACACTATGTGAAATTCCTTCATATGCTTGTAAGGATCTTCACCTGCAAGTCCATGAAACTTTGGGAGCAAGTGTATTAATCCAAACTTTAACTCAAAATTGGCATCAAGATACTGAATACACAAAGACTGGTAATTATCATCAGGGGCAGCCAATTCCTTAAGAGTCTTAGCCCTAACATGCATGTCATTATTAGCCCTATTGGCAGCAGGATTATCCTTAAGATCAATGTTATTGTCAGCCATAGTATGCTTTATATTATTAGGAGCTCGACGTGCCCTAGTAAGTGTGTACAAAGTTCTCTCTATTTCAGAATCACCTTCCAGTAGTTCAAAATGAGAGGACCAAGTCATACACTATGCAAATAAAGTGACAAAAACACTCTAAAACACACTAGAACACACAGAAACAAAAAACTAGTGAAGCAGTGAAAGAAAAAGGCAAAAACCAAAACACACAAAATGTACTAGACAAAGGCAAAAAGACACCAAAATAACACTAGTTGACCCATCTAAACATTTTTTAAAAAATTTCTACCACCACAACATGAAAGCTTAATGAAAATGAAACTCAAAAATTAACTAAAAAATCTTAAAAAAATGAAAAAGTAGTCAAAATGATGGAATTCAGCTTAAAAATGAAGACCTCATAGTATAAGCAATGACTATTGATTTTCAGGCCATTTACCTTCAACTGATCAAGTTTCAGGTCAATCGGAGCACAAAAATTTGGCCAAAATAGTACACATAAAAACCACTAAATCAAACAGAAACGAAGGGAAAACAAGGGGAAACTGGCACCAAGGCACCAGAATTACAACAATGGAAACCTAAAATAGTAAGACAAACAAAACATCAAGAAAAACAATAATCACAGAGCTCACACAATATCGAAATTTGGCCAAAAAGTGAACTAAGATAGCAAAGGAGATAGAATAGTGGCAAAGGAAACAAAACAAGGGAAATAATAGCACAATGTTCAACTCACAGTGCTTCTCATAATGCAATTTCTTTGTCCACAATTTTACAACTCAATCCTAGTTGGTGAGAATCAAAAATAACACAAAAACACAGAATAAGGGAAGAAAAATCTAAACAGATAAGAAAAACAAAATAGGAAAGCAGGTAGAGCAAGATGAAAATGAATGAAGAAAAATTACCCGAAACAAGAATAGTAAGCAATCAAATCAATAACAAAAGAGTTCTAAGAAGATTAATTTGTTAGATGAAATCCCCGGCAACGGTGCCAAAATTTTGACGGATGTCAAACCGTACAAAATTACAATAATAATTGCAACTAAATTATAGTATAGGATGCAACTAGTGTCGTCTCTCAAGGATTCACCAGAACAGTTAATCTACTAAAACTCACACAGGAACAGAACTAGGGGGTTTTGTGTTGAATGCAGAATGTTACGAATCCAGAAAGCAGTAAACTGAATTTAGTCAAATAGGAGAAAATGTAATCAACTCAAGCAGGTAACCAAACTCTAATCCATCCTTGTTCACTAAAGGTTATCTAAATCTGATTTAATTCTTAGTTAAATGTTACCTGGAACCCCTAACAGCAACACTTATAATTCCTACCAATTACTAATCAGGATTCAATTAATCTTGGAACTAAGAATCTAGGCAACCGCTCTATATCATTAAGTCTGGATTAATTTGAGAAACGAATTGTCCAAGTTAACCATTTAATAAAAACCTTTAAAATATGATTATCATTTTGATTACTGTGATGAATCTAATCAACCGATTTAAATTCATATAAAGCATGCAATCAAAGTACCATTCAATCACATGAAGATGGGAAGAAGCAGTAATTCAAATTATATTAAATCAAACCCGGATTGAAGCATAAGAACTCTGGATTAGCAAGTGTGGTTCCTCTTGAATCGATTACAGAAGTACTTAGCCTTCCATGAAAGGCTTAAACACAAAGCAATATAAACTCGAACTCAGGAACATGAGGCAGCAACTTTAGATGATAATGTGGTGATCTCTATTATTCTCAATAACTTAAGAATAAATACTAGTTGGTTGCCTCCTCTAAGTTTTCTAATTACAAAATAAACCTAGTTTCCTAAATCTTTAATGGTGAAAATGTGATTAAACCCTAGTGACATGTGTGCTGGCCCAAATACTAGATGTTGGGCCAATAGACAGGCACTGGTCCAATAGGCAGGCCCAAGGAATGGAATAGGTCGATGTTGGGCAGATGCAAAAAATCTGGACTACTTGCATACGAATTTCAGTTGTTTAGACGCAAGAATCAGCTTCTGGGTGCTTCATATGAAATGTATCATTTTCTGTCAGCTTTCCTATGAAATTAGAATCGAATCAATCAGACATCTGCAGCTCAAGATATAGTGAAAACGTAAGTAGTGCTAGAAATCAATAATTATGCAATTAAAGTCCAAAAGCACCAACAAGTCCAAATCCACAAAATACGTCTATGGGCTATGGAAATCAGCAGAAACACACACTAAAAGTCTAAGTATAAGGGAAAGAAATAGTCTAAAATAATGTCTTATCAGGAACCTGTTTCAGTGCCTCCCTGTATCTGACCCAATATATATGAGGGACTATTTCCTGGTGGGTCATTATATGTGGCACAGGACCCTGTTTCAATGTGTCCCTGTATCTGACCAGGGATATCTTTCTGATGGGTCACTGTATATGACACAGAATTGTTACCTGGTAGGTCACTATATTTTGCCCGGGACCCTGCTTCGGTGTGTCCCTATTTTTGACTCGGATATTTTTCTTGTAGTTGACGGTATCTGCGACGAGACTATATGCTGGTAGGTCACTATATCTAGCCCAAGAACCTTTTTCGGTTCGACGCTGTATCTGGTGTGGGACTGTTTCCTGGTGGGTCACTGTATCTGGTATGGGACTATTTCCTGGTGGGTCACTATTACTAGCCTGAGTCCTTGTTTCGATGCATCCCTTTATCTGACTCTGATATTTTTCTTGCGTTGCACTGTGTCTAGGACGGTACTGTTTCCTGGTGTGTCACTATATCTATCCTGAGACCCTATTTTGGTACATCTCTAAATCAGACCCGGGAGATCTTTCTGGCAGGTCTTTATATCTGGCACAGGATTTTTACCTAGTAGGTCAGTATATATGGCCTGGGAACCAGTTTCGGTACATCCCTGTATCTGACCCAATATATGTTTTTGGCAAGTCACTGCATCTGGCATGGAAATGTTTCCTGGTGGGTCATTATATCTGGCATGGGACCTTGTTTCAATGTGTCCCTGTATCTGACCTGAGATATCTTTTTGACGGCTCACTGTATCTGGCACAGGATTGTTACCTGCTAAGTCACTATATTTTGCCTGGGACCCTATTTCGGTGCATCCCTGTATCTGACTCTGATATTTTTCTTGTGGTGCAATGTATTTGGGATGGGATTGTTTCCTGGTAAGTCTCTATATTTGTCCCGAGACCCTGTTTCGATGCGTCCCTGTATTTGACCCGAGATATCTTTTTGGCGAGTTACTGTATCTGGCATAGGACTGTTTCCTGGTGGGTCACTATATATGGCCTGGAACCCTGTTTCAATTTGTCCCTGTATCTGACCAAGGATATCTATCTGGCGAGTCACTGTATCTGGCACAGGATTGTTACCCGGTAGGTCATTATATTTATCTTGGGACCCTGTTTCAGTGCGTCCTTGTATCTGACTCTGATATTTTTCTTACGATGCACTGTATCTAGGATGAGACTGCTTCCTGGTAGGCCTCTATATCTGTCCCGGAAACTTGTTTCAGTGCGTCCTTGTATCTAACCCGAGATATCTTTCTGGCTAGTCACTGTATCTGGCATGGGACTATTTCCTGGTAGGTCACTATATCTGGCTCGGGACCTTGTTTCAATGCGTCCTTCCATCTGACCCGGGATATCTTTCCTGTGGGTCACTGTATCTGGCACAGGATTGTTACCTGGTAGGTCACTATATTTATCCTAGGACCTTGTTTGGATGCGTCCATGTATCTGACTCTGTTATTTTTCTTGCAGTTCATTGTATCTGGGATGTGACTCTTTCCTTGTGCGTCACTATATCTATCATGGGAACCTGTTTCAGTGCATACCTGTATCGGACTCAAGATATTTTTCTGGCAGGCCTTTGTATCTAGCGCAAGATTCTTACCTCGTAGGTCATTATATATGGCCTCAGAAGGTGTTTCGGTGCGTCCCTGTATCTGATCCGATATATTTTTCTGGCGAGTCACTATATCTGGCATGTGACTGTTTCCTAGTGGAACACTATAACTAGCCTGGGACCCTGTTTTGGTACGTTCCTATATCTGACTCTTATATTTTTCTTATGGTACACTATATCTAGGACTGTTCCTGGTAGGTCTTTATATCTGTCCCGAGACCCTATTTTGATGTGTCCTTGTATGTGACCCAGGATAACTTTCTGGCGGGTCACTGTATCTAGCATGGGACTCGTTCTTGTTAGTTCACTATATATGGCCTGGGAACCTGTTTTTGTGCGTCTATGTATCTGACCTGATATATCTTTCTTGCGAGTCACTGTATCTGGCATGCGACTGTTTCCTAGTAGGTCATTATATGTGACACGAGATCCTATTTCAACGTGTCCTTGTATCTGATCGGGGATATCTTTCTGTTGGGTCACTGTATCTGACACAGAATTGTTACCTGGTAGGTCACTATATTTTGCCCGGGACCCTGTTTCGATGCGTCCCTATTTTTGACTCAGATATTTTTCTTGTTGTTGACTGTATTTGTGACGGGACTATATGCTAGTAGGTCACTATATCTAGCCCATGAACCTTTTTCAGTGCGTCGCTGTATCTGGTATGAGACTGTTTCCTAGTGGGTCACGATATCTAGTATGGGATTATTTCCTGGTGGGCCAGTATCACTGGACCAGGTGATGAACAATATTTTTATATATTAATTAATCCCCATTTTTAACTTCCTAATCCTATTTTGGGCTTATTTGATTGGGCTTGGGTCATATTTCATTAATTAGGTTCAAATTGGGCTTAAGTGTGTTTTTCAGCATTATTAGGGTTTTGATACTATTATGTATTTCGGTTATATCTTTAGTTCTGGATGTCTAAAATTTTTGATTCTTACCTTGTAGGAAAGCTAAGATGATTATCTACAACTTTCATTCAGACCTCGAAGGCCAATTTAGACATTTAGTGGGTCAAATTTAACCCGGAAGTCAGAGTATAGTTGCTGCCGCTGGATCCTGACCCACATGCAGTGTTTGGATCATAACTTGTGCTGTACAAGTCGTATGGACTTGAAACCAATCCCATTGGAAAGCTAAGGCGCAGGGCTTCAATTGTTATGAAGGCCAGTTCAACAAATTATGAATTTAAGATGGTCTTATTGCTTGTAGAAAATGGCTTATTAGTCCAGAGACCTATATTGACCTAGATGGACTTAAATGGGCTTAACTTCCTCAATTCAGGCCCAAACCAGAGCCCATTTGAAGCTGAGGTCCAGAGGTTTAAACTAGGTTAGGGGTAAATTAGGTGTGCATGAAAGTTAGGAAGTTATAAGCAGAGAAAGGAGGCAGACGAGTTCATCAATTCTAGACTAGGCAGCTTTTGTTTTCTTTCTTAAAAAAGTTTGGAGCTCTTTGATTTATGACTGCACTTCTCCATTGGAGCTTGGATTTCATGACCATGGAGGAGTAGAATCCTTGTAACCAAGTTAGACTCCTGATTAAATTCGGTTTTGATTTTGAGATTATGTTCTTAATTGGATTAAACTTAATGCAATTTCTTCTTCTTTGAATTTCTACCTTGCTTTAATCTTTGTATGAATTCATGGAGATCTTTGTGATTTATATGGATATTGAAGTAAGAAATAGAATTTAGATTGATCAATCTTTAATCTGTGGTTAGAATTCAAAGAAGCTATGCTATGTTAATTGATGTTCGGTTTTTAGATTAATCACTAATTGCTTAGTCTTTGTGATTACAAGATTAGTGATTGTATGTGGTTAATCGAATTCTAAGTGATAACTTAGTAGGAATAATTAGTCACAATTAGAGATTTCGGTTGTGATTAAACTCAATTAGCATTGCTACATTAAGACTTAATCACTCATGTTAATCTAGGATGAATCAAACCGGTTTTTGATGGATGTCTAGCTAGGTTACGCCTTTAATCAACTACATTAATCTTTGTTTAATTCTGCAATTTACTATTATAATCTTGTTTCAAAAATCCCCTGTTTTTAACTTGAAATTATTGATTACACATTGCATTCATTGTGAGACAAACCCGGATTATGCCCTCTATTGCATTCTAATTAGGGGATTCCGTTTAATTTAATTGGTTAAGCGACAACACCAATCACTAGGACCTTGTTTCAGTGCATTCCTGTATCTGACTTTGATATTTTTATTACGTTGCATTGTGTCTGGGACGGTACTATTTCCTAGGGTGTCATATATCTGTTCCGAGACCTTGTTTTAGTGCATCCCTGTATCGGACCCAGGATATATTTCTAGCAAGTATTTGTATTTGGCACAGGGTTTTTACCCAGAATGTTAGTATATATGGCCTGGGAAGCTATTTCGGTGCGTCCCAGTATCTGACCCGAGATATTTTTTTGGCGAGTCATTGTATCTGGCATTGGAATGTTTCCTAGTAGGTCACTATTACTGGACCGGGACCTTGTTTCGGTGTGTTCCTATATCTGACTCTGATATTCTTTTTGTGTTGTACTGTGTCTTGGACGGGACTGTTTCCTGTTGTGTCACTATATCTATCCCAGGACCCTGTTTCAGTGCATCCCTATATCGGACCCAGAATATCTTTCAGGTAGGTCTTTGTATCTGGCACAGGGTTTTTACCTGGGAGGTCAGTATATATGGCCTGGGAGGCTATTTCGGTGCATGCCTGTATGTGACCCAAGGTATCTTTCTAGTGAGTCACTGTATCTAGCATTGGACTATTTCCTGGTAGGTTACTATAACTGGCCTGGGACACTATTTTCTTGTGCCCCTGCATTTGACTCTGATATTTTTCTTGTGTTGTACTGTGTGTGGGACGAGACTGTTTCCTGGTGTGTCACTATATCTGTCCCGGGACCCTGTTTCAGTGCATCCCTGTATTGGACCCGAGATATCTTTCTGGCAGGTCTTTATATTTGGCATAGGGTTTTTACCTGGAAGGTCAGTATATATGCCTTAGGAAGTTGTTTCGATGTGTTCTTGTATCTGACCCGAGATATCTTTCTGGCGAGTCACTATATATGGCATTGGACTATTTCCTGGTGGGTCACTATATTTATCCCGGGACCCTGTTTCAATGCGTACTTGTATCCGACACATGATTTCTGTATCTGGCATAGGACTGTTTCTTGGTGGGTCACTATAACTGACCCAGGACCCTGTTTTAGTGCGGCCCTGTATCAGACCCGAGATATCTTTCTAGTAGGTCTTTCTATCTGGCACAAGGTTTTTACCTGGAAGGTCAGTATATATGCCCTGGGAACCTGTTTCGGTGCATCCCTGTATCTAACCCGAGATATCTTTTTGGCAAGTCACTATATTTGGCATTGGACTGTTTCCTGATAGGTCACTATATCTGGCCTGGGACCCTGTTTCAATGTGTCCCTGTATCTGACCCAGGATATCTTTCTAGCGAGACACTGTATTTACCACAGGATTGTTACTTGATAGGTCATTATGTTTTGCTTGGGACCCAGTTTCGGTGCGTCCCTTTATCTGAGTTGGATATTTTTCTTGTAGTTAATTGTATCTGCAACAGGACTATATGATGATAGGTCACTATCTCTAGCCTATGAACCTTTTTTGGTGCGTCGCTATATGTTATTCGGGATATCTTTCTGGCAGGCCACTGTATCTGGCATGGGATTGTTTCCTGGTGGGTCATTATTACAATTTCGGTCCGTCCCTATGTCTAACCCAGGATATCTTTCTGGCTTGTCACTTTATCTGACACAGGATTATTACCTGGTATGTCACAATATATGGCTTGGGAACCAGTTTCAATGCATCCCTGTATCTAACACGAGATTTCTTTCTGGCAAGTTGTTGTATCTGGCATGAGACTATTTCCTGGTGGGTCACAATAACTGGCCCGGGACCTTGTTTCAATGCATCCTTGTATTTGACTTGAGATATCTTTCTGGCAGGTCACTGTTTCTAGCATAGGATTGTTACCTGGTAGGTCACTATATATGGCCCGAGAACTAGTTTCAATGCGTCCCTGTATGTGACATGAGATTTCTTTTTGGCAAGTCCCTGTATCTGGCATGGGACTGTTTCTTGGTAGGTCACTATAACTGGCCTGGGACCCTGTTTCGGTGCGTCCCTCTATCTGACTCAGATATTTTTCTTGCGGTGCACTGTATATGAGATGAGACTGTGTCCTAGTTTGTCACTATATCGGTCCAGGGATCTCAGACCCGAGATCTCTTTCTGGTAGGCCTTTGTATCTGGCCCAGGATTTTTACCTGGTAGATCATTATATATGGCTTGGAAACCTGTTTCTGTGCGACCGTGTATCTGACTCTAGATATCTTTCTGGCAAGTCATTGTATCTGGCAAGGGATTGTTTCCTGGTAGGTCGCTATAACTGGCCCGGGGCCTTGTTTCGGTGAATCCCTATATCGGACCCGGGATATCTTTCTGGCAGGTCTTTGTATCTGGCACAAGATTTTTACCTAGTAGGTCAGTATATATGGCCTAGGAACTAGTTTCGGTGTGTTCCTGTATTTGACCCTAGATATGTTTATGGCGAGTCACTGTATCTGGCATGGGACAGTTTCCTGGTGGGTCACTATATCTGGCACGGGACCCTGTTTCAATGCATCCCTGTATCTGACACGAGATTTCTTTTTGGCAAGTCGCTATATCTGGCATGGGACTGTTTCCTGGTGGGTCACTATAACGAGCTCGGGACCCTGTTTCGGTGTGTCCCTGTATCTGACTTGGGTTATCTTTTTGGCAGGTCACTGTATCTGGCACTGGATTGTTATCTGGTAGGCCATTATATTTTGCTTGGGACCCTATTTTGATGCGTCCCTGTATCTGAATCAGATATTTTTCTTGTAGTTGACTGTATATGCGACGAGACTATATGTTGGTAAGTCACTATATCTAGCCGATGAACCTTTTTTGGTGCGTTCCTGTATCTAATCTGGGATATCTTTCTAGCGGGTCACTATGTCTAGTATGTGACTGTTTCCTGGTGGGTCACTCTTACTGGCCCAGGACCTTGTTTCGGTGTGTCTCTGTATCTTACTCAAATATTTTTCTTTTAGTTGACTATATTTGCGACGGGTCTATATCATGGTAGATCACTATATATATCCTAGGAACCTTTTTCGATTCATTGCTGTATATCTGGCACGAGACTATTTCCTTGTGGGTCACTATATCTAGTCCGGGAACCCGTTTTGGCGTATCTCCATATCTGACACGCTAAATCTTTTTGGTGGGCCACTATATCTGGCAATGGATTGTTTCCTAGAAGGACACTCTATTTGGCCCGTGATATTTTTTTGGCTTGTCACTGTATCTGACAGAGGATTGTCACCTGGTACGTCACTATATTAAGCCCGGGAAACATTCCCAATGAGTCCCTGTATCAGACACGAGATTTATTTTGGGGAGGTTGCTGTATCTGGCATGGGACTATTTTCTGGTGGGTCATTATAACTGGCCCGGGACCCTGTTTCAGTGCGTCCCTATATCTGACTCTGATATCTTTCTTCCAGTGCACTGTATCTAGGACAGGACTGTTTCTTGGAGTGTCACTATATCTGTACCGAGACCCTGTTTCGGTGCATCTTTGTATTGGACCTGGGATATCTTTCTGGCATGTCTTTGTATATGGCACAAGATTTTTACCTGGTTGGTCACTATATATGGCCTGAGAACCTATTTCGATGCGTCCTTGTATCTGACCCAAGATATCTTTCTCGTGAGTCACTGCATCTGGCATGGGATTGTTTCCTGGTGGGTCACTATATTTGGCCCGGGACCTTGTTTCAATGCATCCATGTATCTGACCCGGGATATCTTTTTGGCGGGTCACTGTATCTGGCACAGGATTGTTACCTGGTAGGTGACTATATTTTGCCCAGGACCCTATTTCAATGCGTCCCTATTTCTGACATGGATATTTTTCTTATAGTTGACTGTATTTGCGACAAGACTATATGATGGTAGATCACTATATTTAGCACATGAAAATTTTTTGGTGTGTCGCTATATTTTATATAGGATATCTTTCTAACGGGTCATCGTATCTGGTATGGGACTGTTTCCTGATGGGTCACTCTTACTGGCCCAGGACCTTGTTTCAATGCGTCTTTGTATCTGACTCGAATATTTTTCTTATAGTTTGTTGTATCTGCAAACAGGACTATTTCTTGGTAGATCCCTATATTTGTCCTGGGAACTTTTTTTGGTTCATCGTTGTATATCTTGCACCAGTCTATTTCCTTTTGGGTCACTATGTCTGGTCTGGGAACCTGTTTTTGCTTATCCCTGTATCTGACTTGGGATATCCTTTTGGCAGGTCATAATATCTGGCAAGAGACTGTTTCCTAGAAGGACACTCTATCTGGACCAGGGAAACTATTTCGATGCATCCCTATGTTTAACACGGGATATCATTCTGGTTTGTCACTGTATTTGACATAGGATATAACCTGGTGCATCACTATATATGGCCCGAAAACTAGTTTTAATGTGTCCCTTTATCTAACACGAGATTTCTTTCTGGCAGGTTATTGTATCTGGCATGGGACTATTTCCTGGAGGGATACTATAACTGGCGCGGGACCCTGTTTCGGTGCGTCCCTCTATTTAACTCTAATATTTTTCTTACGGTGCACTGTATTTGTGACAGGATTGTTTCCTGGTGTGTCACTATATCTATCTCGGGACCTTATTTCGGTACAGTCCTGTATCGGACCGGACATATCTTTCTAGCGAGACACTATATTTGGCATGAGATTGTTTCCTGGTGAGTCACTATAAATTGCTTAGGAACTTATTCCGTGCGTCCTTGTATCTGTCCCGAGATATCTTTCTAGTGAGTCATTGTTTCTAGCATGGGATTGTTTCCTGGTGGGTCACTATATCTGGCCCGGGACTCTGTTTCAATGCATCCATATATTTGACTCAGGATATCTTTTTGGCAGCTCACTGTATCTGGCACAGGATTGTTACCTGGTAGGTCCCTATATTTTGCCAAGGACCTTAATTCGGTATGTCCCTAGATCTAACTCGGATAATTTTATTCGAGTTAACTATATCTATGACGGGACTATATGCTAATAGGTCACTATATCTAACCTATGAACCTTTTTCGGTGCGTCACTGTATCTGATCTGGGATATCTTTCTCACGGGTCACTATATCTGGTGTGGGACTGTTTCCTGGTGGGTCACTATTACTGGTCCGGGACCTTGTTTCGGTGCGTCCCTATATCTGACCCGGGATATCTTTCTGACTTGTCACTGTATCTGACACAGGATTGTTACCTGGTACGTCACTATATATGGCCCGGGAACCAGCTTGAATGCGTCCATGTATCTGACACAAGATTTATTTATGGCTGGTTGTTGTATCTAGCATGGGACTGTTTCCTGGTAGGTCACTATAACTGGCACGGGACCCGTTTTTTAGGCGTCCCTTTATCTAACACTGATATTTCTCTTGTAGTGCACTGTATCTAGGACGAGACTGTTTCCAGGTAGGTCTCTATATCTGTCCCGGGACACTGTTTCGGTGCGCCCCTATATATGATACGGGATATCTTTTTGGCAGCTCACTTTATCTGGCATAGGACTGTTTACTGGTAAGGTCACTTTATATGGCCTGGCAACGTGTTTTGTTACGTCCCTGTATATGACCCGAGACATCTTTCAGGTTAGTCACAGTATCTGGCATTGGACTGTTTCTTGTTGGGTCACTATAATTGGCCCGGGACCCTATTTCAGTGCGTCCTTATATCTAACTCTTATATTTTTCTTGTGGTGCACTGTATCTAGAACGAGACTTTTCCTGGTAGGTCTCTATATTTGTCCGAAGACCCTGTTTCGGTGTGCCCTTATATGTGACCTAGGATATCTTTTTGGCGAGTCACTATATGTAGCATGTGACTGTTTCCTGGTAGGTCACTATATATGGCATGAAACCTGTTTCGGTGCGTCATTATATCTGACCCGAGATATTTTTCTAGTGAGTCACTGTATATTGCATGAGACTTTTTCCTAGTGCATCATTATATCTAGCCCGAGACTCTGCTTCAATGCATCANGTGTCCTTATATGTGACCTAGGATATCTTTTTGGCGGGTCACTATATGTAGCATGTGACTGTTTCCTGGTAGGTCACTATATATGGCATGAAACCTGTTTCGGTGCGTCATTATATCTGACCCGAGATATTTTTCTAGTGAGTCACTGTATATTGCATGAGACTTTTTCCTAGTGCATCATTATATCTAGCCCGAGACTCTGCTTCAATGCATCATTGTATCTTACCAGGGACATATTTCTAGTGAGTCTCTGTATCTGGCATAGATTTTTACCTGGTAGGTCACTATATTTTGCTCAGGACCCTGTTTCGGTGCGTTCCTGTATCTGACTCGCATATTTTTCTTATAGTTGACTGTATCTGCGACAGGACTATATGATGGTAGGTCACTATCTCTAGCCCATGAACCTTTTTCAGTGCGTCTCTGTATCTTATCCGAGATATCTTTCTGGCGGGTCACTGTATCTGGTATGGGACTGTTTCTTGATAGGTCACTATTGCTGTCCCAGGAACCTTTTCCTGTTTGTCACTGTATATCTGGCCAGAGAAACTATTTCAGTGCTTCCCTGTATCTGATCTGGGATATCTTTCTGACTTGTCATTGCATCTGACACAGGATTGTTACCTGTTACATCATTATATATGGCATGAGAACTAGTTTCAATGTGTCCCTATATCTGACACGAGATTTCTTTCTGGCAGGTTGTTGTATCTAACATAGGACTGTTTCTTGGTGGGTCACTACAACTAGCCCGGGACCCTATTTTGGTGTGTCCCTGTATCTGACTCTGATATTTTTATTGTGGTGCACTGTATCTGATGCGTTCTTGTCACTCGAAGGATCAGAACGGAGTGCCTGGATACCAAACTGTGTGATGACCTTGGTTATTTCAATAGGGTGAACCCTTAACAAGGAAGGATCCTTGATAAGTTCAGATTCAGTTCTTTGCCCAAGAACAACAGGGAAGCTCTCAATCCAGAGAAACTCAATAATTCAAAAACTGAATACTATTAATCTCAAAACTATTTTGCAAAGGCATACATGAATTCCTGATATAGGCAATTCGGCTAGGAGGCTACAAGCTATGATGGATACTCTAAGAATGTTTAATAAAACCCTAATACCCATTTTTACCCATAGACATAAGGCCCAAAATATTAAAAACAAATTTAAAACTAATTAAACGTTTTGACCCATAAACATAAAGGCCCAAAGATAAAACTAATTAAAACTAATTAAATTAAACATAATTTTCGGCTTGCTCCAAGCTAGCCCATGTGCACCTTCTACAAGAAACAGATAAGTGATCCATCTAAACTCTGAACTTGGCCCAGCTACTTTTTCCTTGATCTGCACCTCTTGGACTAGGCTCAACAATGCCTCTCTCACTCGCTTAGCTCTACTTCTAGTCATCAGGCCTCCAACTCCAAGCAAGGGATCATGAATACTCCTAGGGTTAGGGCATGTAGCAAGCTAATTCGCATCATTCCCTCTCTCCTTGGAAGGATTCATCCTCGAATTTGAATCGTCACCTGGTTCGAATATAACCCTAGTTCGGCCCTTGTTGGCTTGCCTAGCATACTGCTCATTATTCTTCTCAATATTGGCCCGAACCTTGGAATGCAAGTCTCTAACAAAATCTGCCTTATGCTTCTAGACAAGGTATCAACAATGATAACCGATCCGGGAACAAGGTCAATCTGGTGCTCTATGCCCTTCAATGGAGGCAAGCCATGTAGTATCTCTTGAGGGAAAATATTAGCAAATTTCTGCAACAAGGAAACAACCATGCTAGGCAAAGAAGGGTTAAGAAAGTTAGTAAAATAAATATCCTTGTACATAAGAACAAGAAGGTTTGGCCTAGACAAGAAAACATTCTTCATCTTACTTTTTTTGTGCAAAAGCACTTACTTTTTGTCTTGTCTCACGCTCGGTCTTACTCATTTATCTTTTTCTCTGAGTTTCTTTTCTCTCTTTCGCTTTCTCTTTTCCTCTTTCCCTATCAGCCTCTCTTTTTCTTTTGCCTCTTTCTCTTTTCTCTCTTTACATTCTTTTGTAATCTTTGCTTGATCCGCATATGCAAGAGCAGGTTTTAAGGGTTTCAACAAAGTGGCTTTGTTATTCTTGTAGACGGTGCAAGTGTTGTTGTAACTGTCATACTTTACTCTCCTATCAAACTGCCATGGTCGCCCCAACAAGATGTGACAAGCATGCATGGGCACCACATCACAAAGCACTTCATCTGTAAAAGCGCTAAAAGCAAACGTAATCCGAACTTGCTGGTTTACCCATAGATCACCTCTATCATTCAACCACCTTAGCTTATAATGCTTGGGGTGTGGAATAGTAAATAAACCTAACTTTTCCACTGCCAAGGTACTAGCAACATTAGTGCATGATCCACTATCAATAATAACGCTACATACCTTGTCTCCCACCAAGCATCGACTTTGAAAGATATGCTCTCGGTGCTCTTCTACTTCATCTTCCCTCGGTTGCATGTTGAACACACGCCTAGACACCATCACATAGTGATCCAGGAGAGCTTTATCAATACCTTCCACGTCACTAGCATCTTCTAAGGGTGGCATGTCTTCACAACTGGGTGTAACACTAAGTTCCTCCTCCTCAAAATACCGAAAGGGTTTAGATGTTTTAGGTTTCAGCCTAGGTGAAACAAGGTTTTCTAACCTCTTTAATCTCTCCTCAATTCTCATTCTCAATCCTACAATTTGGTCCTGAATTGCTTTTATATACGCATCCATATGACCTTTAGTGAATGGTTCTTCTTGATCCATGTTGCACACACTTACCCCACGTGTTTTACTTGTGTTTACACTTAATTGGCTTTTTCTCGATAATGCTCTCACCACTCTTGCCTTTTTCCACTCAAATTCCCTTCAAAGCTCTTAAACAAGAACCTGCCAAGAACTTATCAAGGAGAAAAGGTGATAGAACAAAAATGACAAGAAAGCCAAACAAGACTCCAAGAAAATGACCAGGACTCAAATGAAACAATGAACAAGGGTGTTGGTTGTACAAGAAAAGAACAAAGAAAATCAAGAAAACAACAAAAATTGAAAAAAAAATCAGTAGATTACACAAAACAGCCCGAAATAGACGTTTTTGAAGGATTTTGAGCCCGAAAATGGTGTCAACTGGGTGAGCCCAGTTGCCACATCGAAGGCCTCTGGACGAGCTTCGAAATGTCGGGTCATGGATTCCATAACTCCAAATGAGCTAAAAGTTATGGCCTTTTCAAGTAAGTGAGTCCAAATAGTCCGTTTTGATTTTCTTTTCACAAGAACAGATCTTGCTAATCTTTTTTTTTTTTTTG
>QAOA01002976.1:80364-108383 GCA_003255065.1 Cercis canadensis
ATGTCTCTTTTTTTTTTTTTTTTTTTTTTAAATTTGACTAAGACTCTACTAACAACTAGGATTTACTATTGTAACCCAAATAGCCACTGCCTCTAGGTAATTTTAACCTAGGACATGGACTCTTAAACATAAACAAGGAAAACGACCAAACAATGATTCGAACAAAAATAATAGGGATAACTTGACCAGAAACTTAAAGAACACAACGAAGAATGAAATTGATAAAAAAAATAAAAGACAAAACTGACTCAATAGAAAGGGGGTAGAAGATGATTGACTCAAACAAATAAGATAGATAAAATAAAAATAGAATAGGAGGTTTTAGAAATACCGATTGAAACTCCAAGGAGCCAAAGCTCTGATACCAACTGATGCGTTCTTGTCACCCGAAGGATCGGAATGGAGTGCCTGGATACCAAACTGTGGGATGACCTTGGTTATCTCAATAGGGTGAACCCTTAACAAGGAAGGATCTTTGATAAGTTCAAGTTCGGTTCTTTGCCCAAGAACAACAGGGAAGCTCTCAATCTAGAGAAATTCAATAATTCAGAAATTGAATAGTATTAATCTCAAAACTATTTTGCAAAGGCATACACAAATTTCTTATATAGGCAATTTGGCTAAGAGGCTACAAGCTATGATGGATCCTCTAAGAATGTTTAATAAAACCCTAATACCCATTTTGGCCCATAGACATAAGGCCCAAAATATTAAAAACGAATTTAAAACTAATTAAACGTTTTGGCCCATAAACATAAAGGTCCAAAGATAAAACTAATTAAATTAAACATAATTTTTGGCCTGCTCCAAGCTTGGGCTACAAGCTAGCCTATGTGCACCTTCTACAAGAGACAGATAAGTGATCCATCTCAACTTTGAACTTGGCCCAGCTGCTCTTTCCTTGATCTGCACCTTTTGGACTAGGCTCAACAGCGCCTCTCTCACTCGCTTAGCTCTGCTTCTAGTCATCGGGCCTCTAACTTTAAGCAAGGGATCATGAACACTCCTAGGGTTAGGGCATGTAGAAAGCTGATTCGCATCAATATCTAGGATGGGACTATTTCCTAGTGTGTCATCATATCTGTCCCTGGACCCTGTTTCGGTGCATCCCTGTATCGGACCCATGATGTCTTTCTGGCAAGCCTTTGCATCTAGTATAGGATTTTTACCTGCTAGGTCACTATATATGGCCCGGTAAGTTGTTTCCAGGTAGATCTCTATATTTGTCCTGGGATCCTAATTCAGTGCGTCCTTGTATGTGACTCGGGATATCTTTCTGGTAGGTCACTATATCTGGCATGGGATTGTTTCCTTATGGGTCACTATATCTAGTCTAGGAACTTGTTTCGGCACATCCCTATATCTGACCTGGATATTTTTTTTGCCGGTCACTATATCTAGAAAGGGACTGTTTCTTAGAAGGACATTCTATCTGGACCGAGAAACTCTTTTAGTCCGTCCCTATGTCTAACCCGGGATATCTTTCAGGCTTGTTACTGTATCTGACATAGGATTGTTACTTGGTACGTCACTGTATATGGCTTGGGAACCAGTTTCAATGAATCCCTGTATCTAACACGAGATTTCTTTTTGGCAGGTTGCTCTATCTGGCATGGGACTATTTCTTGGTGGGTCACTATAACTGGCCCGAGACCCTGTTTCAATGCATCCCTGCATCTGACCCGGGATATCTTTTTGGCGGGTCACTGTATCTGGCACAAGATTGTTACCTGGTAGGTCATTATATATGGCCCGAGAACTAGTTTCAATGCGTCCCTGTATCTGACACGAGATATCTTTCTATCAGGTCACTGTATCTGGCATGGGAATGTTTGCTGCTGGGTCACTATAACTGATCCGGGACCCTGTTTCAGTGCTTCCCTGTATCTGACTCTGATATTTTTCTTGCAGTGCATTATATCTAGGAAAGGACTATTTCCTGTAGAGTCACTATATCTATCCTAGGACCCTGTTTTGGTGCATCATTGTATTGGACCTGGGATTTGTTTCTGGCTTGTCTTTGTATATGGCATAGGATTCTTACCTGGCAAGTCACTACATATGGCCTAGGAACCTATTTCGGTGCATCCTTGTATCTGACCCGAGATATCTTTCTAGCAAGTCACTGCATCTAGCATGGGACTATTTCCTGGTGGGTCACTATATCTGGTCCGGGACCCTGTTTCAATGCCTCCCTATATCTGACCCGGGATATCATTCTGGCAAGTCACTGTATCTGGCATAGGATTGTTACCTGGTAGGTCACTATATTTTGCCTGGGACCTTATTTTGGTGCATTCTTGTATCTGACTCGGATATTTTTCTTGTAGTTGACTGTATCTGCGACGGGACTATATGCTAGTAGGTCACTATATCTAGCCCATGAACCTTTTTCAGTGTGTCGCTGTATCTGATCTGGTATATCTTTCTGGCGGGTAACTATATCTGGTATGAGATTATTTCCTTGTTGGTCACTATTACTAGCTTGGGACCTTGTTTCGGTGCGTCTCTGTATCTGACTCGAATATTTTTCTTTCAGTTCACTATCTCTGCGATGGGTCTATATCCTGGAAGATCACTATATTTGTCCCATAAACTTTTTTGATTCCTTGCTGTATATCTGGCATAGGACTATTTTCTTGTGTGTCACTATATCTAGTCCGAGAACCTGTTTCGGCACAATCCTGTGTCTGAACCGAGATATCTTTTTGGTGGGTCACTCTATCTGGCAAGGCACTGTTTCCTAGAAGGACACTCCATTTAGCCTGGGAAACTATTTCAGTGCGTCCTTGTATCTGACCTGGGATATCTTTTTGGCTTGTCACTATATCTGACACAGGATTGTTACCTCGTATGTCACTATATATAGCTCGTGAACCAGTTTCAATACGTCCCAGTATCTGACATGAGATTTCATTTTGGCAGGTCCCTGTATCTGACATGGGACTGTTTCCTGGTAGGTCACTATAACTGGCCTGAGACCTTGTTTCGGTGCGTCCCTATATCTTACTTAGATATTTTTCTTGCGGTGCACTGTATATGAGATGATACGGTTTCCTGGTGTGTCATTATATATGTCCAGGGATCCTATTTCGATGCATCCCTGTATCGGACCCGAGATGTCTTTCTGGTAGGCCTTTGTATCTGGCACAAGATTTTTACCTGGTAGATCATTATATATGGCCTGGGAACCTGTTTCGGTGCGACCCTGTATCTGACTCAAGACATCTTTCTGGCAAGTCACTGTATCTGGCATGGGATTATTTCTTGGTGGGTCGCTATAATTGGCCCGGGGCCCTGTTTCGGTATATCCCTATATTGGACCCAGGATATCTTTCTGGCAGGTCTTTGTATCTGGCATAAGATTTTTACCTAGTAGGTCAGTATATATGGCCTAGGAACCAGTTTCAGTGTGTCCCTGTATCTGACCCGAGATATGTTTCTGGTGAGTCACTGTATCTGGCATGGCACTGTTTCCTGGTGGGTCACTATATTTGTCACGGGACCCTGTTTCAATGGATCCCTATATCTGACACAAGATTTCTTTTTGGCAGGTCGCTGTATCTGGCATGGGACTGTTTCCTGGTGGGTCACTATAACTAGCCCGGGACCCTGTTTCGGTGCGTCCCTATATCTGACCCGAGATATCTTTCTGGCAGGTCACTGCATCTGGCACTGAATTGTTACCTGGTAGGTCACTATATTTTGCTTGGGACCCTATTTCGGTGCGTCTCTGTATCTGACTCAGATATTTTTCTTGTAGTTGACTGTATATGCAACGAGACAATATGCTGGTAGGTCACTATATCTAGCCCATGAACCTTTATTGGTGTGTTGCTATATCTGATCCGGGATATCTTTTTGGCGGGTCACTGTGTCTGGTATGTGACTGTTTCTTGGTGGGTCACTATTACTGGCCCGGGACCTTGTTTTGGTGCGTCTCTGTATCTGACTCAAATATTTTTCTTTTAGTTAATTGTATATGTGACGGGTCTATATCATGGTAGATCACTATATCTATCTCGAGAACCTTTTTCGATTCATCGTTGTATATCTGGCACTAGACTATTTCCTTGTGTGTCACTATATCTAGTCCGGGAACCTGTTTCGGGGTATCTTCATATCTGACGTGCTATATCTTTTTAGCGGGTCACTATATCTGCCAAGGGACTGTTTCCTAGAAGTACACTCTATTTGACCTGGGAAATTTTTTCGATGCGTCCCTGTATCTAACCCGGGATATTTTTTTGGGTTGTCACAGAGGATTGTCACCTAGTACGTCACTATATATAGCTCGGGACCCTAAGGAAGTCACAGCATTCATGAAATAAAATTTCTTCACATCCAAAATCAACAATTAAGGTAACTTCAATTGAAAAACATGAGTCAAGAATGATAGATCCTCACAAGATATATTCTCAATCCCTCAAGTGTTTAGAAATTAGGTACTTCACTCAATCAAACTCATGAAGAAATGCACTACCATAAGCTTGCTTATCTTCTACTTCTCCACTACTCAAACAAATGCACACATAAATTAAGAGGACTTTATTTAAGGGTGTAATAAGGCCAACGTAAAGGGTAGGAATAATATGAATATGACAAGCTAAGTACCCTAAGAGAATAAAAGAGCATTGGGGAGGAATTCAATTAACAAACATGAAACTTTTCCCAATTTCTAAACATGTAAAGCATACTCTTTTTTCTTTTCACGTATTCTTTCCTTTTCCTTTTCCTTTTTCACAATTCTGATTTTTTTTTTATTATTGAACCAATTGGCTCTTTTCTTTCTTTCTTTCACATCTCACTTTGCACATTGCAAAATAATTTTCACTACCTCCACACTTGTATTATTAATTACCCACAAGCACAAGAGCTCCTCCAAGATAATGAACCAATGCTCTTCCATTCCCTAAGGTAAGATAACAACATGGTTTTTTTACATAGGCATATAATGAGCTAAAATCAAAGATAGGCAAATAGGCTCAATGGGGCTAATCAAAGGAAAATAATAGAAGGTTGGCTATTTGGCAAAGTAGCTAAATCAAGAAAGAATGCCTCAATCATGTTCATGTATGCAAATGAAAATGTAGCCTCAAAAAGAATCATGCAAGTTCTAGAGTGAACAAGTTCCATGAGTGAAATCACACAAGAAGGAAAAGAATGGCACATTTGCTAAATCCATTCATCAAAAGCTCAAAATCTCACAAGGCATGCATGTATCTATCAAACTTAATCACCAATCCAACATCTAAAACTAAGCATGTGAAATTAAGGATGGAAAACAAGTTATTCAATCATGCTATGAACCTTGAAATGTAATTACTTTAAACTTACAACTTCATAAAATCATTCCCTAAAACATCATTGGAAAGTAATTAAAACAGAAAAAAATTGACAATTAAATAGAAAACAGCAAAGAGACTAAAAACAACAAAACAATGTACTAAACAGAAACAACAAACATAACTAAAAGCAGAAAATCAAAACAGAAACAAAAAAAATGACAGAAAACTAAAACTAAAAAACAGAATTAAAAACAGACACAAAAACAGAAAAACAGAATGTAAACCTCCCCCACACTTAAATTTGACATTGTCCTCAATGTAAAAACTGCTAAAAGTAGCAACATATGACAATGAACATCAAGCAAATAAGGACAAGTAAAATAAAAGAGAGAGAAGAAACATCCTTATCAGGGAAGGTAGATGGCATCTTGCAAGTGGACCTCCTCCACAATGTGCTCTTTAGCTCCCTGACAGAATGGCTTGCGGCAGTTGAAACCTGCATGTCCAAGAAATGACCAAACTTCCCGCACACATGTGGGGTAAGATAAAGCAGACATCAAGAACAGAAAACTGAAAATAAAATGAACAGAAAACAGTAACAAAAACAAAATAGAATTAAAAACAAGACTAGAAAACAGAAAATTCAAAGCAAAAAAAGAAAATAGAAATAGAATAGAATCAGAAGCAAAAACAGAAAACAGAAAACATAATATAATTACAATAATATAATCAGAAAATGTATTCCCCTGAAGCTCAAGGTATCATTTTCCGATTATGTGCAGCAAACACGGCTAGATACCGGGGTTAAAGACCACTCTCACGAAGTCTTGGGTTGCCCCTGTAAAGTCATCTGCTAAAGCCACTGAATCAGAATCAGAACCAGAATGATATTCACTAGGATTGCCATCGCTTAAGAATGTAGAAATTTCAGCACAGACAGCACAGCTCATATCACCATCACAAACAACATGTGAATGGCACTGGACGTAATCCTCTATACCCACAAAGTCAGGGAATTCAGAATATAGCTCCTCATACACATCCACTAACTCTGCAGGATCATCAATGACCACAGCCTCTATGATAGAGTCATCTTGTTCTAAAAATGCCGCAATCTCAGAACAAGCAGGGCAAGCAGAATCACCACAACTGCAGCACATAGAATCAGGATTGTTCAAGAAGACAGATATCTCAGCACATACAGCACAAGGTACATCACTATGACAATCAGGACAGGAGTTGCACTGAACAGAGTCATCAACACCAACCAAATCTGGGAAGTCAGCACAGAGCTCATCATACCCATCCCTAACTAGATCATCAATCAAATCAATGTGAAAGACAGAGTGCTCATCCATGGCGTGCTGCATAGGCTCAAAAATATTGAACTACACAACAGAGTCTCCAAACTCCATGGATAGAGTTCTTGCATGAACATCAATCTTGGTCCGTGCGGTCTTGAGGAATGGCCTGCCCAGAATGAGTGGAGCTTTGCTAGATTGTGACTGTCCCTCCATCTCCAGAATGTAAAAATCAGTAGGGAAGATCAACTCATCAACTCTGACCAACACATCTTCAATCAATCTAGCTGGATATGCACTGCTTATGTTTGCTAACTGAATCACAACACCAGTAGCTCTTAAGGGTCCAAGTCCAAGAGAACTAAACACAGTCATAGGCATCACATTAATGGAAGCACCAAGGTCTAGCAGGGCATGCTCAAACTTGGATTTGCCTATAACACATGGAATTGTGAAAGTTCCTGGATCTTTGCATTTCTGGGGCAGAGGCTGAATAAGGGCTGAAACATTCTGACTCATGCTAATTCGCTCATTGCCCTTCAGTCGCCTCCTCTGGGTGCATAATTCCTTGAGAAATTTGGCATATTTAGGAATCTTCTTGATAGCATCCAACAATGGAATGTTAACTTCCACTTTCCTGAAAGTCTCCAGAAGCTCTCTATCCTTCTCTGCCTCATCTGCTTTCTTAGACGGAGTGGCTCTCTGTGGAAAGGGAAGAGGTGCAGAATATGTAGGCTTTTGTTGTGGCATCTCTGGAGCGGAACTACTAGTGCGCTGCCTGGAATTGCTAGGGTCAGCAACAGGTGGAACTGGCACACTTGGATGACTCTGAACTGCAGGTGCAGGGTCTGGAATTGACTTGCCACTCCTAAGAGTGATTGCACTCACATTCTTCGAATTGGGGTTGGGAATGGTCTGAGAAGGAAGGGTGCCAGAACCCTGAGATTGCAATTGACTCACAGATGATGCCAATTGTCCAATCTGAATTTCCAGATTCTGCATGGTGGACTCTGCCCTCTGCTGGAACTGAATGTTACTGGTGGCCAACTGCTTCACCATATCTTCCAATGAAAGCTCAGGTTTGGATGTTGATGGGTTAGCTGGTTGCATAGGCTGCTGCTGGAATGGTGGCCTAGTTTGTTGAAACTAGCTCTGCTGTCCGAATGGTTGCCTATACTACTGCTGCTGTTGTTGTTGGGAGGACTGCTATTGTGGGGCTGCAGCATTGCCATATCTGAAATTTGGATGATCCCTCCAACCAGGGTTATAAGTGTTGGAGTAGGGATCATATCTAGGCTGCTGCTGTGGTTGGTATTGAGGTCGACTAAGAAAAACACCTACTGCAGCTACAAAGGGATCCTTAAATCCAGAATCACCATCTTGAAGTGTAGGGCATGCATCTGTAGGATGAGATGGACAAGCACAAATGCCACACAAGCTTGCAGGTTGAGGTGTGAATACTTGTCGTCCCACTGCTAACTGCCTGACCAAGGAGGTCAATTCATCAAGTCTGTGCTCCATTCTTCATTGGTCAGCCAGTGATACACAAACTTCATTGACTCCCTTAGTGGAATGAATCATCTGAACACCAAACTGCTGGGAATTTTCAGCCATATTGGAAATCAAATCTCTGGCAGCTGTAGGTGTTTTATCCACTAATGCTCCTCCATTAGCAGAATCAATGTTACTCCTATCCGAAGGTGACAAACCCTCATAGAAGTATTGTATCAAAAGCTGATCACTTATCTGGTGATGAAGGTAGCTTGAGCACAGCTTGGTAAACCTCTCCCAATATTCGTGCAGTGTCTCCCCTGGCAGTTGCCTTATGCCACATATGTCTTTTCGAATGGCAACAGTTCTGGATGCAGGGAAGAACTTTGCCAGAAACAGCTTCTTCATGTCACTCCAATTTATGACTGAACCTTGTGACAAGTAAAAGAGCTAGTCTTTAGCTACATCAGCAAGAGAGAAAGGGAATGCTCTTAACTTGATCTACTCTTCAGAGATTCCTTGTGGCCTCATTGTGGAACAAACCACATGGAATTCCTTTAGATGTTTATAAGGATCTTCACCTGCAAGACCATGGAACTTTGGCAGCAGGTGTATCAATCTAGATTTCAATTCGAAAGCAGTATCAATTTCAGGATATTGGATCCCTAAAGGTTGGAAAGCAACATCAGGGGTAGCCAATTCCTTAAGAGTTCTATCTCTAGCTTGCATGTTATTATTATTATTATTATTATTATTATTATTATTATTTCCAGCTCTATTAGCATTATCTGCTCTATTACCCTGATCAACAGGATCAGCAACAGGAATAACAATAGGAGGTCTAGTTTCAGCCATGGTTGGATCTAAATTATCAACTGCTCTATGTGCTCTATTAAGTGTATGCAAGGTTCTCTCTATTTCAGGGTCTACTTCAAGCAATACAAAAGGAGAAGACCTAGTCATACACCATGCAAATCAGTGGCTAGATGCCTAAACACACCACAATGCACAAAAACACACAAAACTGACAGAATTTAGCTAAAACAGAAACACACCAAAAACACAAAGCAAAGGCAAAAAGACCCTAAAATAAGACTAGAAAAGGTATCTAAACATTTTTAAAAAATTTTCGACCACCATAGGATGAAATCTGGATGATAATGGAACTCAAAAATCAAATAAAAAATCTTTAAAAAATGGAAAAGTGGTCAAAACAGTGGAATTTGGCTTATAAATGTAGACCGCATAGCCATAGGCTATTACTGTTGATTTTTAGCCCCTGTTCCTTCAACTAACCAAGTTTTAGGTCAACCGGAGCACAAAATTTTGGCTAGAACAGTACACGCGAAAATCACTAAATCAAGCTAAACCGAAGGGAAAACAAGGGGGAAATGATCCAAATGGCCAGAATTCACTCAATGACAACATAAAACATCTAAGGGAACTTCAAAGCAAGAAAAACAATGGCCACTGGCCTCACACAGAATAGATACTTGGCCAAAAAAATATGAAAAAAGTGGCCAAAACCCTAAAAAGAACACAAACTCACACACAAGTAGGGTGAATTAGGGGGAAGTTAAAAGTTAGTTTTACTACTAATAATATTGATTCATAACTAGAATAATCCCCAGCAACGGCGCCAAAGTTTGGAGAGCTGTCGAGGCTCCTCAAATTAGTAAAAGTTTAAGGTCGGTTACCTAAGCTACTTGTAGCATAAGGCAGCCCTAAGTCGAACCAAAGGATTATTTTGAGTAGTGAATCATATTAAGAAACATATAAATAGGGGGGTTTTGTTTGTTTTAGTGATTTAGAAAAATTAATTATAAGTGGTAAACCTAAAGGAAAACAACCAATCCAAGTCCAACTGATTCTGATTTTAATCCATCCTTGATTTCCAAGGATCCATTTAATTATTAACCATGTTCTTGGCCTTTAAAACACATCAAGAAGCCTCTCAGTGTTCTATGGATGTCCATTGGTTAAGCAACCAGAATTCGGATCAACAGGAGACTAAATGAATTAAGCAAACATTCAAGTCCAGTTTAACCTAAGTCCAGAATCCAACCAAGGGTAATTAATCCGTCCAAAAGCTTAGAACCATTAATTAACCATACAATCCTCTTTTATCACATGCAAACAGAATATGAAAATCCAAATCCAAATTCAGCAATTCAAACAGAATATTTCAGAGGATTGAAAGAACTTGATTAACAACTAAATGAATAACAACAAAGCATAATCTCAAAATCAATAATCAGAACAGCCAAAACCTGGATTGATTGGAGTATTTGGCCCTCCATGAACAAGAGAAGCCAAGTTCTTACAAAATATCTAGAGAGAAAACTTAAAGACTAAGAAAACTTGAAAAGCTGTCTAAAAATATCCTAAGTCTTGATTCTGATTTTCGGCTGCCTCCTCTTGAACATATAGACCTCCAAAATTACATGCACACCCAAATTTCCCTTAGGTCACACTTATTCCTATGGGCCTTAGCTTTCATTGGGCTTTGGTTTGGACTCATTTGGACTTGTCATGAGGAAGTTAGGCCCATTTAAGTGCCAACAGGTTTCTGGAACCATCAGCCAACTTCGACAGCAAATAAGACCATCTAAAATATACAATCTGGTGAACTAGTCTTCATAAAAATTGAAGCTCTATCTGTTAAATTTCCAATGGGACCATTTTCAAGTCCATATGACATTTACAGCTCAAGTTATGGCCCGAACACTGCATGTAGGTCAGGATCCTGCGACAGCATGTCTTCTCTGGTTTCCAGGCTGCATATGACCTTCGGAACGTCCAAATTGGCGTTGGAGTCCTGAATGAAAGTTGTAGATAATTCTCTCAGATTTCCTACAAGGTATGACTCGGAATTTTTAGACATACAGAACTAAAGATATGCATGAAACACAGAGACAGCATAAAATGCTCAGTATTGCTGAAAAATGCAATTAGGCACAATTCGATCAAAGTCATGAAATGAGGTCCAAGTCTACTCAATTCAGCCCAAAAGAGGTTTAAAAGACTAAATATGAGGGATAACTATTGTATAAAAAGTGTGTTCATCACATGGGACTGTTTCCTAGTGGGTCACTATATCTGGTCCGGGACTCAATTTCAATGCATCCCTGTATCTAACCCAGGATATCTTTTTGGCAGCTGATAAGACATTATTTTACACTATTTGTTTCCCTTATACTTAGTCTTTTAATGTGTGTTTCTAGTGATTTTTATGGCCTTTAGACATGTTTTGTAGATTTGGACTTTTTGGTGCTTGTAGATTTTAATTGCTTAACTGTTAAATTCTGGCACTACTTACATTTTTCACCTTATCTTTGGCTAAAAATGTCCGATTGATGTGATTCCAGTTTCTTTGGAAAGCTGACAGAAAATACCACATTGCATATGAAGAGCCCAGAAGCTGATTCTCACGTCTGGACAACCGAAATTCGCGTGCAAGCAGTCCATATTTTCTGCTCCGCCCAGCATTGACTGATTCCTTTCCTTAGGCCTGCCTATTGGACTAGAGCATGTTTATTTGGGCCAGCACACATGACACTAGGGCTTGATCATGTTTTTACCATTAATAATTTAGGAAACTAGGTTTATTTTGTAATTAGGAAACCATTAGGAAACCTAGAGGAGGCAGCCAGCTAGTATATATTCTCAAGCTGTTGAGGCAAATCATACACAACCAGAGAGATACGAAATTCCTTGAGCTGCTGCTGCCTCCTATTTTCTGAGTTCGTTTTTCTACTTTTGCTTTATGTTCAAGTCTTCCATGGAAGGCTAAGTTCGTTTGTAATCAATTCAAGAGGAGCCAAACTTAATAATTCAGAGTTCCTGTGCTTCAACTAGGTTTGATTTAATTTAATTTGAATTACTGTTTCTTCCCATCTTCATGTGATTGAATGGTACTTTGATTGCATGTTTTGTATGAATTTTAATCGGTTGATTAGATTCATAATAGTAATCAGATTGATAATCATACTTTAAAGGTCTTTAATATATGGTTAACTTGGCTAATTTGGTTATTAAATTAATCTGGACTTGGTGATATAGAGCGGTTGCCTAGAGTCTTAATTCCTTGATTAATTGAATCCTGATTGGTAAATCAGTAGGAATTCTAAGAGTTATTGTTAGGGGTTCCAGGTAACACTTAACCAAGAATTAAATCAGATCTAGGTTATCTTTAGTGAACAAGGATGGATTAGAGTTTGGTTGCCTGCTTGAGTTGATTGTGTTTTCTCTTATTTGATAAATTCAGTTTACTCTTTCTAAATTCTTAGTATATTGCATTCAACATAAACCCCCCCTTATTATGTTTTTACTTAAGTTCTTAAAAGATTAGTTGTTCTGGTGAATCCTTGGGAGAGGACACTGGTTGCATCCTATACTACAAATTAGTTGCAATTAGTAGTTTAATTTTGTACGGTTCGGAACCCGTCAAAACTTTGGCGCCGTTGCCGGGGAATTCATCTAACATATTAATCTTCTTAGGACTCTTTTGTTATTATTTTGATTGATTACTGTTCTTGTTTCTAGTATTGTTCTTCATCGTTTTTCCCCTTGTTCTACTTGTTTTCCTATTTTGTTTTCCTTATCTGTTTAAGTTTTTTTTTTCTAGTTTAGTGTTTCTGTTTCTGTCTTGTTTTTTATTCTGACCGACTGGGATTGAGCTGCAAATTAGTGGAAAGAGGAATTGCATTGTGAGAAGCATTGTGAGGTGAAATTTGTGCTATTATTGTCCTTGTTTAGCCTCCTTTGCCATTATTCTGTCTCCTTGCCGTCTTTGTGCACTTTTTGGCAGAACTTTTTATTTTTTTTTTAGCATTGTAGTGATAGTTTTTTCTTGTTGTTTTGTTTCCTTTGATGTTTTTGGGGTTCTATTGTGTGAATTCTGGTGCCTTGGTGCCAGTTTCCCTTTGTTTTTCCCTTGCTTCGGTTTGATTTAGTGGTTTTTGCGTGTACTGTTCCGGCCGAAATGTTTAGCTCCAATTGACCTGAAACTTGGTCAGTTGAAGGAAAATGGCCTGACGATTCATAATCACAGTTATGCTGTGAGGTCTACGTTTTTAAGCCGAATTCCATCATTTTGACTACTTTTTTAATTTTTTAATATTTTTATTTGATTTTTGAGTGTCATTTTCATCAAGCTTTCATCCTGTGGTGGTAGAGAAAATTTAAAAAATGTTTAGATGGGTCAACTAGTGTTATTTTGGTGTCTTTTTGCCTTTGTCTAGTGCTTTTGGTGTGTTTTGATTTTAGTCATTTTCTTTCACTATTTCACTATTTTTCTGTTTTAGTGTGTCTTAGTGTGTTTTTGCCACTTTTTGTATAACTTTCTATGTTGTTTCAGTGTGTTTTTGTGTTCTGTTATTTTTTTTTTTCTTTCATGCTGGGTTCTTATTCTACTATAAGAGTGCAAGAGGTTGTTGCATCACTTGCTGACCAATAGAGGATGGAGCATAGCATTGATGAATTATCCTCATTGGTGAAACAATTAGCAATGACCCAACATCAACAACCAGCCATGCAGCCAATCAAATTTTGTGACATGTGTGCTTACACCTCTCATTTTACCAATGCATGTCCTACATTCCAAGATGATGATTATGGATTTCAAGATCCTTTTGTAGCTGCATGGCAACAATCTATATATGATCCATACTTCAATGACTATAACCTTGATTGGAGAGATCATACCAATATGATATATGACAATGCAGCCTCACCACAGTAGTATTGGCAACCGTCAGAGTAGCCTATGCAACAACCAAGTCTAACATGCATAGAACCTGAACCTTCAATTGAGGACTTGGTGAAGCAATTGGCTACTCATACCATTCAGTTCTAGCAGAGGAAAGAGGTCACCATGCAAAATTCAAATACCCAAATTGAACTATTGGCATCCTCAGTGAGTCAACTGCAGCCCCAAGGTTCTAAATAAAATCCTTTACAGAAAATTCTAGAACCAACTGAAAATTCTATGCCAGAACCAATTGAACCTCAATCTACAAACAAGCCATAGACAGCAGAGAAAGCTGTCCCTAATTCAGTGACCTTAGAATCCGAGAGAGCCACTCTGTCCAAGAAGACAGAGGAGGATTTAGTCAAAGAGGTCTACAATGAGTTAGATTTTGAAGAAGACTCTCAAGAGACAACCCAAAATGAACCTGACAAGGGTCCTACGGTCAATTCTACACTCTTTCCTACTTTAACACAACCTGATTTTAATTGTGAGCTTGCTGAAAAGTTATTCCAACATGACCCTAAGCTTGTAGTTATGGTGCATGCATGTGATGATTTAAGCACTAATATTAAAGGGTTAGGTGATTTTATGCTTCTTACTTCTTCACATGCTACAGCACTAAGTATAGATCATGTTAGAACCTTAGTTGCAAGTGAATATTTTAATGTTGGTGGAATGAGTGCAGGTAATACATGGGTTGTCCAAGCCAACCATAGGCCAAGCTATTCTTCGAATGGGGAGCAAGAGATGTTGTTGTTTGCCAATTCTTTGCAAGAATCTAAGTGTCATCTTGAGCCTTGCATGAACAACATGTTGTATGACACTAGTGTATTTTGTAAGGATGAGCTTAAGCATGACTGCTATAGACTTAGATTTGTAGTATATGATTATTCACTTTCTTTTAGATTTTTATATAGGGACCATGGATGGTTGTATATACTTAACAAGATTTTTCATGTTTCTCATGCTTTAGGTAGGATTGTAAATTCTTTGCTGCACATTTCCCTTGGTGATCTTTTGAATGCTTGCTTTGCTGAATTTTTAAGTCAAGGGCTAAGTTTAGTTGCTTCTAGTTTTACATTGTTTGCTTCATTATTTCTTTTATGCCCTTATATATTTTTATGCTTTCATGTTATTTATAAGATTTTCAGCTTTGTTTTGTCTTTTAAGGGCTTTGTGAGAGTGGTCTTTGACCCATGTATCTTGCTTTGCTTGTTGCAAATAAAGGAAGGAACTTGGTTGCTAACTGATAAAGGAATTCGATTCGTGCACGAAACTATTTTCCTCATTTGATAAGGATGTTTCTTCTCTCTCTTTTATTTTACTTGTCCTATTTGATTAGTGATAACTGTTAAGCTTTTACATTGAGGACACTGTAAAAATTTAAGTGTGGGGGAGGAATTAGCCTACTGTGCTATTTTTATGGTTTTTGTTTTCTGTTTTCTTTTAGGTTTGCTGTTTTTGTTTTATTTTTAGAATTTTCTAGTTCTTTCCAATTAATTTAAGAGTTGTGAAGAGAATAGTTTGAAGCAATTTTGATTCTAAAGTGTTACAACATGAGTGAACAATTATCTTGCTTCTTAGATTTAAGTGATATGGCAACAAAATTTGATTTGGATGAGTTGATTCTTGGTAGTCTTATAAGTTGTGAGGATTTGAGCCATATGTCATGATTCTTTCTTGTGTGTTTTCATTTATCAATTTGATACTCTAGAACTTGTTCTGTTTCTTAGTTGAGATTACATTTGCACATGCATACATAAAAGTGATTAAGGCATTCCTTTTTTTGAGAAGCTACTAGACCAAATAGCTAACCTTGATTTTATCCTTTGCTTACCCCTTTTTGAGCCTAATGATCCTTTCTTTCATGTGTAGCTCATTGCAAGCCTAAGTGTAAAACCATGTCCTACCCAACCCTTAGGAATTGCAGAGCATTGCATTGAATAAAAAGGGAGTAAATTCTTACAAAAACAAAGCATCAAGTTGTGGCTGAAATTGGTAAGTGTTATGCTCAAGAGAATAAAGTTGTTTTGGGAAAAGAAAAAAATGAGTTGAAGCCCAAAGTCAAGATGCATAAAGTACTTGAATTTCTCCATAATTAGATGCTCTTTGTGATTCCTTGGGTGCTTTAGCCATTTTTCCATATTATTGCCATCCCTTTACCTTTCCCCATTACAACCCTTTAAAAGTCCTTTTGATTTGTGTTATGCATGTGACAGAGGTAGTGGAGACTGAGAAAGTGAACAAGCTTATGGTAGTGTGATTTTGATAGGATGATTGGAGAGAAATACTTACCTTAGACACTTGAGAGAATTGAGAGCATTTATTTATCTTGTGAGAGGCTATCTACTTTGACTCATTCCTATTAAATAAAATTGCCATGTATTTTGTTCTTTAGTTGTCAAGAGATATTGTTCCATGAGTGTTGCTATTCTTTAAGTTTGAATTGTTTTCTTACCTTAATCTTTGCATTCTTGATTTGATTGGAGAGCAGTTTTTCTTATTCTAGTTAGTTTGTTTCTTGTGATTTTGCCCAGGAGTGCAAAAAGCTAAGTGTGGGGGAATTTGATAAAACATTATTTTACACTATTTGTTTCCCTTATACTTAGTCTTTTAATGTGTGTTTCTAGTGATTTTTATGGCCTTTAGACATGTTTTGTAGATTTGGACTTTTTGGTGCTTGTAGATTTTAATTGCTTAACTGTTAAATTCTGGCACTGCTTACATTTTTCACCTTATCTTTGGCTATAATTGTCCGATTGATGTGATTCTAGTTTCTTTGGAAATCTGACAGAAAACTCCACATTTCATATGAAGAGCCCAGAAGCTGATTCTCAAGTCTGGACAACCGAAATTCACGTGCAAGCAGTCCAGATTTTCTGCTCCGCCCAGCACTCCGCCCAGCACTCCGCCCAGCATTGACTGATTCCTTTCTTTAGGCCTGCCTATTGGACTAGAGCATGTTTATTTGGGCCAGCATCTACTTATTGGGCCAGCACACATGACACTAGGGCTTGATCATGTTTTTACCATTAATAATTTAGGAAACTAGGTTTATTTTGTAATTAGGAAACCTAGAGGAGGCAGTCAGCTAGTATATATTCTCAAGTTGTTGCGGCAAATCATACACAACCAGAGAGATACGAAATTCCTTGAGCTGCTGCTACCTCCTATTTTCTGAGTTCATTTTTCTACTTTTGCTTTATGTTCAAGTCTTCCATGGAAGGCTAAGTTTGTTTATAATCAATTCAAGAGGAGCCAAACTTAATAATCCAGAGTTCCTGTGCTTCAACCGGGTTTGATTTAATTTAATTTAAATTACTGTTTCTTCCCCTCTTCATGTGATTGAATGGTACTTTGATTGCATGTTTTGTACAAATTTTAATCGATTGATTAGATTCATAACAGTAATCAGATTGATAATCATACTTTAAAGGTCTTTAATATATGGTTAACTTGGCTAATTCGGTTATTAAATTAATCTGGACTTAGTGATATAGAGCGGTTGCCCAGAGTCTTAATTCCATGATTAATTGAATCCTGATTGGTAAATCAGTAGGAATTCTAAGTGTTATTGTTAGGGGTTCCAGGTAACACTTAACCAAGAATTAAATCAGATCTAGGTTATCTTTAGTGAGCAAGGATGGATTAGAGTTTGGTTGCCAGCTTGAGTTGATTGTGTTTTCTCTTATTTGATAAATTCAGTTTACTGCTTTCTAAATTCTTAGTATATTGCATTCAACACAACCCCCCCCTCCCCCCTTATTATGTTCTTACTTAAGTTCTTAAAAGATTAGTTGTTCTGGCGAATCCTTGGGAGACCACACTGGTTGCATGCTATGCTACAAATTAGTTTCAATTAGTAGTTTAATTTTGTACGGTTCGGCACCCGTCAACAGCTCACTGTATCTGGCACAGGATAGTTATCAGGTAGGTCCCTATATTTTGCCAAGCACCCTGTTTCGGTGTGTCCCTAGATCTGACTTGAATAATTTTATTCGAGTTAACTATATCTATGATGGGACTATATGCTAGTAGGTCACTATATCTAGCCCATGAACCTTTTTCGGTGCGTCGTTGTATCTGATCTGAGATATCTTCCTCGCGAGTCACTGTATCTGGTATAGGACTGTTTCCTGGTGGGTCACTATTACTAGTCCGGGACCTTGTTTCGGTGCGTCCCTATATCTGACCCAGGATATATTTCTGACTTGTCACTGTATCTGACACAGGATTGTTACATGGTACGTCACTCTATATGGCCTGGGAACCAGCTTGAATGTGTCCATGTATCTGACACGAGATTTCTTTCTGGCTGCTTGTTGTATCTAGCATGGAACTATTTTCTGGTGGGTCACTATAACTGGCACGGGACCCATTCTTTAGGCTTCCCTGTATCTAACACTGATATTTCTCTTGCAGTGCACTGTATCTAGGACGAGACTGTTTCCAGGTAGGTTGATGAACACACTTTTTATACAATAGTTATCCCTCATACTTAGTCTTTTAAACCTCTTTTGGGCTGAATTGAGTAGACTTAGACCTCATTTGATGACCTTGTATCCATTTGTGCCTAATTGCAATTTCCAGCAATACGGAGCATTTTATGCTGTCTCTGTGTTTCGTGCATATCTTGAGTTCTCGATGTCTAAAAATTCTGAGTCATACCTTGTAGGAAAGCTGAGAGAATTGTCTACAACTTTCTTTCAGGGCTCCAAAGCCAATTCGGATGTCTAGAAGGTCATATGCAGCCTGGAATCCAGAGAAGACATGCTGTCGCAGGATCCTGACCTACATGCAGTGTTTGGGCCATAACTTGAGTTGTGGATGTCATATGGACTTGAAACTGGTACCATTGTAAAGCTAACAAATAGAGCTTCAATTATTATGCAGACTAGTTCACCATAATTTATATTGAAGATGGTCTTATTTGCGGTTGAATTTGGCTAATGGTTCCAGACACCTATTGGCACTTAAATGGGCCTAGCTTCCTCATGACAAGTCCAAATGGGCGCAAACCAAAGCCCAATTAAAGGTAAGGCCCATGGGAACAAGTGTTCCCTAAGGGCAATTTGGGTGTGCATGTAATTTTGGAGGTCTATATCAGCACAAAGGGGCAGCCGAAATTCATATAAAGTCATTTAGATATTTTAGACAGCTTTTGAACTTTCCTTAGTCTTTAAGTTTTCTCTCTAGATATTTTGTAAGAACTTGGCTTCTCTTGTTCATAGAGGGCTAATTCATCAAATCAATCCAGGTTTTGGCTGTTCTGATTATTGGTTTTGAGATTATGTGTTGTTGTTATTCATTTAGTTGTAAATCAAGTTCTTCAATCCTCTGAAATATTCTATTTGAATTGCTTAATTCGAATTTGGATTTTCATATTTTGTTTGCATGTGATACAAGAGGATTGTATGGTTAATTAATGTTTCTGAGCTTTTGGATGGATTAATTACCTTGGCTGGATCATGGACTTAGGTAAAACTGGACTTGAATGTTTGCTTAATTCATTTAGTCTTAGTTAAAATCGAATTCTGGTTGCTTAACCAGTGGACATCCATAGAACATTGAGAGGCTTCTTGATATGTTTTAAAGGCCAAGAACATGGTTAATAATTAAATGGATCATTGGAAATCAAGGATGGACTAAAATCAGAATCAGTTAAGACTTGGATTGGTTGTTTTCCCTAAAACTTTACCACTTACAATTAATTTCTGTCAAACACTTGAACAAACAAAACCCCCCTGTTGATATGGTTCTTAATATGATTCACTAAATAGAACAATCCTTAGGTTCGACTTAGGGCTGCCTTATGCTACAAGTAGCTTAGGTAACCGACCTAAAACTTTAACTAATTTAAGGAGCCTCGGCAGCTCATCATAGGTCTCTATATCTATCCCAAGGCACTGTTTCGGTGCGCCCCTATATGTGTCAAGGGATATCTTTTTGGCAGCTCACTGTATCTGGCATACGACTATTTACTGGTAGGTCACTATATATGGCCTGGCAACATGTTTTGTTGCGTCCCTATATCTGACCCGAGACATCTTTCTAGCTAGTCACAGTATTTGGCATTGGAATGTTTCTTGGTAGTTCACTATAATTGGCCTGGGACCCTGTTTCGGTGCGTTCCTATATCTGACTCTAATATTTTTCTTGCGGTACACTGTATCTAGAATGGGACTTTTCTTGGTAGGTCTCTATATCTGTCCTAAGACCCTGTTTCGTTGTGTCCCTATATGTGAACTGGGATATCTTTCTGGCGGGTCACTATATATGGCATGTGATTGTTTCCTAATAGGTCACTATATATGGCATGGAACCTGTTTCGGTGCATCACTATATCTGACTCGAAATATTTTTCTGGTGAGTCACTGTATATGGCATGAGACTGTTTCCTAGTGCATCATTATATCTAGCTCAAGACCCTGTTTCAATGTGTCCTTGTATCTGACCAGGGACATATTTCTGGTGAGTCTCTGTATTTGGCACAGGATTTTTACCTGGTAGGTCACTATATTTTGCTCGGGACCCTGTGTCGGTGCGTTCCTATATCTTACTCGGATATTTTTCTTGTAGTTGACTGTATCTGCGACGGGACTATATGCTGGTAGGTCACTATATCTTGCCCATGAACATTTTTCGATGCGTCTCTGTATCTTATCCAGGATATCTTTCAGGCGGATCACTATATTTGGTATGAGACTGTTTCCTAGTAAGTCACTATTGTTGTCCCGGGAACCTTGTTCTTGTGGGTCACTATATCTGGTCTAGGAACCTGTTTCGGCGCATCCCTGTATCTGACCTTGTATATCTTTTTGGCCGGTCACTATATATGGCAAGGGACTGTTTCCTAGATGGACACTTTATCTTGCCCGGGAAACTATTTCGGTGCTTCCCTGTATCTGACTTGGGATATCTTTCTGACTTGTCACCGTATCTGACACAGGATTGTTACCTGGTATGTCACTATATATGGCACAAGAATTAGTTTCAATGTGTCCTTATATCTGACACGAGATTTCTTTCTAGCAAGTCATTGTATCTGGCATGGATCTGTTTCCTGGTGGGTCACTACAACTGGCCCGGGACCCTGTTTCGGTGTGTCCCTGTATCTGACTCAAATATTTTTCTTTTAGTTGATTGTATCTGCTACGGGATATCTTTCTAGCGGGTCATTGTGTCTAGTATGTGACTGTTTCCTAGTGGGTCACTATTACTGGCCCAGGACCTTGTTTCGTTGCGTCTCTGTATCTAACTCAAATATTTTTCTTTTAGTTGACTGTATCTACTACGGGTCTATATCATGGTAGATCATTATATCTATCCCGGGAATCTTTTTAGATTCATCGCTGTATATCTGGCATGAGACTATTTCCTTGTGGGTTACTATATCTAGTCCAAGAACTCGTTTCGGCGTATCTTTGTATCTAACGCGTTATATGTTTTTAGCAGGTCTCTATATCTAGCAAAGGACTGTTTCCTAGAAGGACACTCTATCTGGCCCAGAAAATTTTTTCGGTGCGTCCCTATATCTAACCTGGGATATTTTTTTAGCTTGTCACTGTATCTGACAGAGGATTGTCACCCAGTACGTCACTATATATACCCCGGGAACCAGTTCCAATGCATCCCTGTATCTGACCCGAGATTTCTTTTTGGGAGGTCGCTGTATCTAGCATGGGACTATTTCCTAGAGGGACACTATAACTGGCCTGAGACCCAGTTTCGGTGCGTCCCTCTATCTGACTCTATTATTATTCTTGTGATGCACTGTATCTGTGACAAGACATTTTCCTGGTGTGTCACTATATCTTTCCCGGGACCCTATTTTGGTGCATCTTTGTATCGGACCTAGGATATCTTTCTAGCATGTCTTTGTATATGGCACAGGATTTTTACTTGGTAGGTCACTATATATGGCCTGAGAACCTGTTTCAATGCGTCCTTCTATCTGACCCAATATATCTTTCTGGTGAGTCACTATGTCTGGCATGAGATTGTTTCTTGGTAGGGCACTATATCTGGCCTAGGACCTTGTTTCAATGCATCCCTGTATCTGACTCGGATATCTTTCTAGTGGGTCACTATATCTGGCACAGGATTGTTACCTGGTAGGTGACTATATTTTGCCCAGGACCCTATTTCGGTGTGTCCCTTTTATCTGACCCTAATATTTTTCTAGCGGTGCACTGTATCTCGGACGGGACTGTTTCCTTGTGTGTCAATAATTCACTCGAGACCTTGTTTCGGTGCATCCCTGTATCGGACTCGGGATATCTTTCTAGCGAGTCATTGTATCCGGCATGGGACTGTCTCTTGGTAGGTCACTACATATGGCCTAGGAACCTGTTTCAGTGCGTCTTTGTATCTGACCTTAGATATCTTTATGGCGAGTCACTGAATCTGGCATGGGACTATTTCCTGGTGGGTCACTGTATCTAGCCTGAGACCTTGTTTCAATGCCTCCCTGTATCTGACCCGGGATATCTTTTTGGCGGGTCACTGTATCTAGCACAGGATTATTACCTGTGAGTCATTATATTTTGCCCAAGACCCTGTTTCGATGCGTCCCTATTTCTAACACGGATATTTTCCTTGTAGTTGACTGTATCTACGACGAGACTAAATGATAGTAGATCACTATATCTAGCACATGAAAATTTTTCGATGTGTCGCTATATTTTATCTAGGATATCTTTCTAACGGGTTATCGTATCTGGTATGGGACTATTTCCTAGTGGGTCACTATTACTGGCCCAGGACCTTGTTTCAGTGCATATCTGTATCTGTCTCGAATATTTTTCTTGTAGTTCGCTGTATCTGCGGCAGGACTATTTCCTAGTAGATCCCTATATTTATCCTGGGAGCTTTTTTTTGGTTCGTCGTTGTATATCTTGCACTGGTCTATTTCCTTTTGGGTCACTATATCTGGTCTGGGAACCTATTTTGGCTCATCCCTGTATCTGACTTGGGATATCTTTTTTGCAGGTTACAATATCTGGCAAGGGACTGTTTCCTAGAAGGGCACTCTATCTGGACCGGGAAACTATTTCAATGCGTCCCTATGTTTAACACGGGATATCATTCTGGTTTGTCACTAGATCTGACACAGGATATAACCTGGTACGTCACTATATATGGCCCAGGAACCAGTTTCAATGTGTCCCTATATCTAACACGAGATTTCTTTCTGGCAGGTTACTGTATCTGGTATAGGACTATTTCTTGGAGGGACACTATAACTGGCCTGGGAGCCTGTTTCGGTGGGACCCTTTATCTGACTCTGATATTTTTCTTGTGGTGCACTGTATCTGTGACAGGACTGTTTTCTGGTGTGTCATTATATCTGTCCCGGGAACTTGTTTCGGTGCATTCCTATATCAAATCGGACATACCTTTCTGGCAAGGCACTATATTTGGCATGGGACTGTTTCCTATTGGGTCACTATAAATGGCCTGGGAACATATTTCGTGCGTCCTTGTATCTATCCCGAGATATCTTTTTAGTAAGTCACTGTATCTAGCATGGGACTGTTTCCTGGTGGGTTACTATATCTGGCCCGGGACTCTGTTTTAATGCATCCCTGTATCTGACCCGGGATATCTTTTTGGCAGCTCACTGTATCTGGCACAGGATTGTTACCTGGTAGGTCCCTATATTTTGCCAAGGACCAAGTTTCAGTGTGTCCCTAGATCTATCTCAGATAATTTTATTCCAGTTAACTATATCTGCGACTGGACTATTTGCTAGTAGGTCACTATATCTAGCCCATGAACCTTCTTCGGTACGTCGTTGTATCTGATCCGGGATATCTTTCTCGCGGGTCACTGTATCTGGTATGAGACTGTTTCTTGGTGGGTCACTATTACTAGTCTAGGACCTTGTTTCGGTGTGTCCCTATATCTGACCCAGTGATAACACATTATTTTACACTATTTGTTTCCCTTATACTTAGTCTTTTAATGTGTGTTTCTAGTGATTTTTATGGCCCTTAAACATGTTTTGTAGATTTGGACTTTTTGGTGCTTGTAGATTTTAATTGCTTAACTGTTAAATTCTGGCACTACTTACGCTTTTCACAGATGTCCGATTGATGTGATTCTAGTTTCGTTGGAAAGCTGACAGAAAATACCACATTTCATATGAAGAGCCCAGAAGATGATTCTCGCGTCTGGAAAACTGAAATTCGCGTGCAATCAGTCCAGATTTTCTGCTCCGCCTAGCATTGACTGATTCCTTTCCTTAGGCCTGCCTATTGGACCAGAGCATGTTTATTTGGGCCAACATCTGCTTTTGGGCCAGCACACATGACACTAGGGTTTGATCATGTTTTTACCATTAATAATTTAGGAAACTAGGTTTATTTTGTATTTGGGAAACCTAGAGGAGGCAGCCAGCTAGTATTTATTCTCAACATTGTTGAGGAAAATACACAATCAGAGAGATACAAAATTCCTTGAGTTGCTACTGCCTCCTTCGCTGAGTTCGTTTTTACACCTTTGCTTTGTGTTCAAGTCTTCCATGGAAGGCTAAGTTCGTTTGTAATCAATTCAAGAGGAGCCAAACTTAATAATCCAGAGTTCCTGTGCTTCATCCGGGTTTGATTTAATATAGTTTGATTGTCTTCTTCTTCTTCTCATCTTCATGTAATTGAATGGTATTTTAATTGCATGCATGCTTTATATGAATTTAAATCGGTTGATTAGATTCATCACAGTAATCAAACTGCTGATCATATGTTAAAGGTTTTTAACATATGGTTAACTTGGGCAATTCGGTTATTAAATTAATCTGGACTTAGAGATATAGAGCGGTTGCCTAGAGTCTTAATTCCATGATTAATTGAGTCCTGATTGGTAAATCAGTAGGAATTCTAAGTGTTACTGTTAAGGGTTCCAGGTAACACTTAACCAAGAATTAAATCAGATCTAGGTTATCTTTAGTGAACAAGGATGGATTAAGATTTGGTTGCCTGCTTGAGTTGATTACATTTTCTCTTATTTGATAAATTCAGTTTACTGCTTTCTAAATTCTTAGTATATTGCATTCAACACAAACCCCCCTTATTCTGTTCTTGCTTAAGTTCTTAAAAGATTAGTTGTTCTGGTGAATCTTTGGGAGATGACATTGGTTGCATCCTATACTACAAATTAGTTGCAATTATTAGTTTAATTTTGTACGGTTCGGCACCCGTCACCCGGGATATCTTTTTGAGTTGTCACTGTATCTGACACAGGATTGTTACTTGGTACGTCACTATATATGGCCCAGGAACCGGCTTGAATGCATCCATGTATCTGACACAAGATTTCTTTCTGGCTGGTCGCTGTATTTGGCATAGGACAATTTCCTGGTGGGTCACTATAACTAGCACGGGACCTGTTTTTGAGGCATCCCTATATCTAACACAGATATTTGTCTTGCAGTGCACTGTATCTAGGACAAGACTATTTCCAGGTAGGTCCCTATATTTGTCCCGAGACACTGTTTCGGTGCGCCCTTGTATGTGACACGGGATATCTTTCTGGAAGCTCATTGTATCTGGCATAGGACTGTTTACTAGTATGTCACTATATATGGCCTGGCAACGTGTTTTGTTGCATCCCTGTATCTGACCCGAGACATCTTTCAGGCTAGTCACAGTATCTGGCATTGGACTGTTTCTTGGTGGGTCACTATAATTAGCCCGGGACCCTGTTTCGGTTCGTCCCTATATATGACTCTGAGATTTTTCTTGCGGTGCACTATATCTAGGACAGGAGTTTTCCTGGTAGGTCTCTATATTTATCCTGAGACCCTATTTCAGTGCGTCCTTATATGTGACCCGGGATATCTTTCTGGCGGGTCACTGTATCTGGCATGAGACTGTTTCCTAGTGGATCATTATAACTGGCTCGGGACCCTGTTTCGGTACGTCCCTGTATCTGACTCTAATATTTTCTTGCGGTGCACTGTATCTGGGATGGGACTTTTCCTTGTAGGTCTCTATATCTGTCCTAAGACCCAATTTCGGTGCGTCCTTATATGTGACCTGGATATCTTTCTGGCTGGTCGCTATATCTAGCATGTGACTGTTTCCTGGTAGGTCACTATATATGGGATGGAACCTGTTTCGATGCGTCCCTGTATCTGACCCGAGATATTTTTCTAGTTTGTCACTGTATATGGCATGAGACTGTTTCCTGGTGCATAATTATATCTATACTGAGATCCTATTTCAATGCGTCCCTGTATATGACCAGGGACATATTTCTGGCGAGTNTTCCTGGTAGGTCTCTATATTTATCCCGAGACCCTATTTCAGTGCGTCCTTATATGTGACCCGGGATATCTTTCTGGCGGGTCACTGTATCTGGCATGGGTCTGTTTCCTGGTAGCTCACTATATATGACATGGGAACCTGTTTCGGTGCATCCCTGTATCTGACTCGAGATGTCTTTCTGGCGAGTCACTGTATCTGGCATGAGACTGTTTCCTAGTGGATCATTATAACTGGCTCGGGACCCTGTTTCGGTGCGTCCCTGTATCTGACTCTAATATTTTCTTGCGGTGCACTGTATCTGGGATGGGACTTTTCCTTGTAGGTCTCTATATCTGTCCTGAGACCCAATTTCGGTGCGTCCTTATATGTGACTTGGATATCTTTCTGGCTGGTCGCTATATCTAGCATGTGACTGTTTCCTGGTAGGTCACTATATATGGGATGGAACCTGTTTCGATGCGTCCCTGTATCTGACCCGAGATATTTTTCTAGTTTGTCACTGTATATGGCATGAGACTGTTTCCTGGTGCATAATTATATCTATACTGAGATCCTATTTCAATGCGTCCCTGTATATGACCAGGGACATATTTCTGGCGAGTCTTTGTATCTGGCACAAGATTTTTACCTGGTTGGCCACAATATTTTGCTCGAGACCCTGTTTCGGTGCGTTCCTGTATCTGACTCAAATATTTTTCTTGTAGTTGACTGTATCTGCGACGAGACTATATGATGGTAGGTCACTATATCTAGCCGTGAACCTTTTTCAGTGCATCTCTATATCTTATCCGTGATATCTTTTTGGCAGGTCACTGTATCTGGTATGACATGTTTCCTGGTAGGTCACTATTGCTGTCTTGGGAACCTTTTCCGGTTCTTCATTGTATATCTGGCACAGGACTATTTCCTTGTGGGTCACTATATCTGGTTTAGGAACTTGTTTCGACGCATCCCTGTATCTGATCTTGGATATCTTTTTGGCCGGTCACTATATCTGGTAAGGGACTGTTTCCTAGATGGACACTTTAACTGGCCCGGGAAACTATTTCGGTGTGTCCCTGTATCTGACCCGAGATATCTTTCTGACTTGTCATTGTATCTGACACAGGATTGTTACCTGGCACGTCTCTACATATGGCACGAGAACTAGTTTCAATGCGTCCCTATATCGGACACGAGATTTCTTTATGGAAGGTCGTTGTATCTGGCTCGGGACCATGTTTCAGTGTGTCCCAGTATCTGACTCTGATATTTTTATTGTGGTGCACTGCATTTGGGACATGACTGTTTCCTGGTGTGTCACCATATCTGTCCCTGGACCTTGTTTCGGTGCATCCCTGTATCGGACCCGTGATGTCTTTCTGGTAGGCCTTTGTATCTAGCACATGATTTTTACTTGGTAGATCACTATATATGGCCTGGTAAGCTGTTTCCTGGTAGGACTCTATATCTGTCCTGGGATACTGATTCGTTGCTTCCTTGTATGCGACCCGGGATATCTTTCTGGTAGGTCACTATATCTGGCATGGGACTGTTTCCAGTTGGGTCACTATTACTGGCCCGGGAACCTATTTTGGTGCATCCCTATATGTGACCCAAGATATCTTTTTGGCAAGTCACTGTATCTGGCATGGTGCTATTTCCTGGTGGGTCACTATATGTGGCTCGGGACCTTGTTTCAATGCATCCCTATATCTGACCTGGGATATCTTTCTGGCGGGTCACTGTATCTGGCACAAGATCATTACCTAGTAGGTCATTATATTTTGCCTGGGACCCTGTTTTTGAGCGTCCCTTGATCTGACTCAGATATTTTTTTGTAGTTGACTATTGACGGGTGCCGAACCGTATAAAATTAAACTACTAATTGCAACTAAATTGTAGTATAGGAACAGAATAAGGGGGGGGGGGGGGGGGGGGT